>JAQFZL010001588.1:0-10040 GCA_034695685.1 Galumna lanceata | reverse complement strand
TCATTCTGATATTCATTGTTTATTTATGGATTTTTCAAAATTATGTTTCAACTTTTAACTTTTATCAATATTTGACCCTTAAATGATAATTTACTATAATAAAATACTCAAGTAGTTGAACTTCTATTGTTTCATACTCATTTAAGCAACAATTTTTGCCGGTTTTTATCTGGAGGCATTGAAAATTTTGATAAATATTTCCAAAAAAAAAAAATATTCTCATAATAAACCTATACATAAAGAAACATTTTGAGAGTTTCTTTACAAGTCTACTATATTATTAAATTTTATAGGTTGCGTAAATTCATGTTGTTCGATTGAAATTTCAAAGTTTTTTAATTATTAATTATCGCAAAAATAAATTTAATTAATTTTTTAAAATTAATTCTAAAAAACAAACTCAAATTGATTTTAGCATTATAAAATTAATAATAACATATTTGTACAGTGAGTTGTAAGTATTATTAACCAAAGTAAAAATCAAGGAAAAAGTGCTTGGTCATATTTTAAAAAACTAAGTAAGTATTTTTAACTGAAAATATTACTAGGATTGATAAAGAATGAACACGTGTGTTTTAGTTACTATCGTTTAAAAATCGTAATGAAAGCTGAAAATTCAATTAAATTCTTTAACATTGAATAATTCATCAATCATACAAATTAGTTATATTCAATATTAGGATGAGTAAGGTGAATGATGAATTTTTGTTATTAACATTATTATATAAATTATCATTAACGTGAATAGAATGTTTTGAACTTTTGCATTACTCATTTTAATCATTTAAATATTCCTGGAGGTAGTATTTCTGAGTATCTTGCCGTTTTAGCCATCTCAATTTAGGATATATAAAAAAACAAATAAAACATCACTTTTATTCTTTATTTCTTTCAATTTGTTTATATTTTGTTTTACACCAAAAGTTTTTTTTAAAAAAAAGCTACTTGCAGATTTCAAGCATTAAGATAACGAATTAATTATTATAGACTTCACAAATAACCTATTTAGAAATGTTTGAGAATATTGAGGGATATTTATTGGTGAATGAAGAGTAGTGTAAGAAAGAAACAATTGAAAATTGGTTTTTTTAATGAGTTAGATGATAAGAACGTTTATTAATAAAATGATCTTTCAAGTTTTTAAGTTGGTATACTTTTATCAATTATTAGTGAAGTGATGTTTTTAAGGTGTTTAAAAGGTCTGAAAAGTCACTATAAAAGTTAATCAAAAACAGGCTAAAAGTTATTCAAAAGTTATTTATAGTTAATGAAAGTTAATTAAATTAATACATTTTTTAACGTTTTTTCATCAAATTCAGAGTAAAATTGTATAACAAGATATTTGCTTAAATTTTAGTTTTCAAAATACAGTCTTCTCTTGGTAAGAAATAAGTTTAAACACAAAACCTCTCCCAATATCATAATTAGTTATCTGAAAAAATTAAAAAACAATTCATAAGAACTCACTTAAAGATTATAAACAAGGTTTAATCTTAAGAGATATATTGAATAATTTAATTCGCTCATATTTGAATTTTTCTCCTAATAATTATTTATTTTTAAAATATTTAAACTAAAGTGCAAAATGTTTGAGTATTGTTGAAAATATTATAATGACATCAATACTTTGATTTAATAAAGGATTTCTCGTTTCAAGATCTTAAATCACTATATTTTTCAATATTTTACTCTCATTAAATTGAATTAAACATTTGATTCTTAAATTTAAATAAAATGAAAATTTAAAATTTGTTAGTAACAAATGGTTACTATTTTACAATCAAACAAACAAATGTCATTCAAAAATTTAAGAACAATAATATCAGAGTCAATTTTTTATTACATTTTTCTTAATGAATTTTTTATAATTCCTGAAAAAGTTGATTAAAAGTTAAATAACTTTTGAAAAGTTATTTAAGTTATTTAAACCCAAATAGTTATTTATAGTTAAAATAAAAATCTCTGGAATTAACCCTTTTGATGTGATTCGCATGTATATTAATTATCAAGGTGATAAGCGTTATCGAGACAAATAGTTATTTAACTGGAAAACATTGCTTTAGTCATTATTGACTCAACTTTTTGATGAATTAAAATTCAGATTAAACTAAACATTGACTTCAAAGAGAGATTCGTTTGCGATAAACAAAAGAGTTTTTATATTAAAAGAGATGTCATTTATTATATGAAGAAAAAAACATATTTCAAACACAAAATACAAAATAACTTCTTATCTTTAATTAATTAATTAATTAATTTTCTCATTTATTATTCTTTTATTTAAAATTTCATTATTAAATAAAAGCAATTAATTATTTATTAATCAATCAATCATTGAATTATCCAAACATACATCTGTTTTATCTATTTTTATTAATTTATATAAAAAAAAGATCAAAGCAAAACAATTAAACAAGGTAACAAATGTATTTTGAACTGATTCCAAACTGTATGGGCTTGTACAAAAGAATTTTATTGGCAAGTTGGTTTATAAAGTACCTTGGCAAAATAGTTCTGAATAAAATTAAAAAAACAGTGGAAATTGTCATCAATTGGTTACCAATAATAGAGGACATGATATAATGACTATCCGTTTTCACATTTCCCTTTTTTATTAATATTTGTTGTTTAGAGCATTCTTTTGTCAATTATTTTATTTTATTTTTATATCAAATGCGAAAACAATGAATTCCATAAAATATTTAGTTTTGATTTTAATAACTTTTGATTTAATTTGTTTATCAATCAGTCAATTGAACGGTAAGTGTGGTTACCCGGGAAAGCCATACCGAGCAAAGTTAGAGCCCGACAATAAACTCCTATACAATGAGGGCGAAGAAGTGACTTATCAGTGCACAGACTTCAGGTCTGATGTTCAGACCAGAAGATGTGAAAAAGGAAAGTGGACCGGAACACAACCCAGATGTGGTATTTCTGTTTATATATTAATTGATTGATAAGTTAATTGTTAGATCAGTTATAACTTATAAGTGGTAGTAATTTAGACAAATAATTTCAGGTGACTCTGTCTCGGCTGACATTCTTATGAAGGAATCCAAATTGGTGGACATAAGTGACCCTGATAATCCTATTGAAAAATTCGAATATTTAGATATGAAGTTAATTAACAGAAGTTGGAAATATCAGAATGTCTTCACATCAAACCGATTCCCAACGGCAAGACTTAGAGTGTTTGACAATAAGAAGTACGAGTGGTCTTTCAAGTTTAACAAACCCTTCGTTAAACTATTTGTTAGAATTAATTTCAATCTTATAAACTATACGTTTTTATCACAAGAAGTTAAGGATAATTTCGTATTCAATATATCGGTTAATGTGAGCCCTCATCGCAAATGTATTTCATTAGAACAAAACGACGATATTTGGAGAGAAAATGGAAGGAAAACCGAGAGTTACTTCATTTGTGAGAGTCTTTCTTACAAAGATTTCAAACTCGATGTCGAAAATCCGGGTGATTACCTTTTTATGGAAACTCAGACTTCAGCGAATATCACTCATGACTTGATAGCCGTTTTCTTCGGCAAATCGTACGGAACAGAAGAGGAGTCACTTTGTGGAGAACCGGAAATAATGAGCAGTCAATTCTCACAATTTAACGCTCAGTACAAAGACTATACAATTAACTGTAAGAAGGAATACAAATACACATTGGCTTCAAATGAACAGTTGCCCGAAACGTCAATACATCAATTTAAATGTGTTTATGATATGAAATGGAACGGATCATATCCGCAATGTATGCCAAAAAAGCCCTGTCCTCTCAATCAGTTACTCGTTGGCAAAAATTCTAATAATACTGTCATCACTTCTTATGACGGACTCTATATATTCAATGAATCGGTTTATTTCGCTGTCGACGGAACAGAAGTCAACTATGGCTGCAATAATCCTTCTTCTGATATATTATTTGGAAAAGAGAACAGAATATGTCAAAAGAGTGGACTCTGGACTTCAACCGAACCCTATTGTTATAGTAATTATAAATATTTAAAAGTTTAGATTTTAATCAATTTATTCACTCTTTTATAATTTAGATCCAAATGAATCTTCAAAATTTCCCGGTATTTACAATATATGATACAATGAGTTATATATTATTCTTAACTAATAATTTATTTTGAAAATAGTCTGGCTATTAATAGTGTCTCTATTTTGTGTCCTTCTATTCATTGGGTGTTTGACGGCTTCACTGTTTTATGTTTACACAAAACGTATTAAAAAGCGATTCGCAGATCAAACACGAAAAGAGAATAGAGTTGAAAGTGAAAGATATGACACTTACGATGACATCGATTACTCCGGAGGTAACAAACTTTTCGACAACACTTATGATATTGTCGGAGACGGAGAAGTCAGATATGCTGAGCCATTCTATACCACTGAAACCGATTACATTCAAATGCCTTCAAACATACAAATTCAATCCAACAATAGTTACTGGAGACTTCCCGTAAATGATCCTGTTTACTTGGAAATGACTGGACCTACAAAGAATTCTCCAAATCCTTCATTGAAAAAGATAAAATAACCAAGGGTTTAAGTATCAATCATTAACTTTGGCTTTGACTCGATTAGGTTATATCGGGTAATCAATTCATAAAAGGAGACAGCAATAGATCAAAACATTATTATATACTAATACTAATCCATAAAATTTTTAATTAGATCTGAAAAGTTATCGATATTTTCAATACTTTTTACTCAATTATAATAAAATTTCCATAAAATATATGATTTGTTATTAAAATAAATAAAGTTTATTCTCGAATCAATTGTACAAAAGTTAAAGACTCTTAAAAAATCTGAATACCAATAATGAAAAAAATGACAAAATGTTAGATATTCTGCGATTATTCTTATCTGATATAACTATAGAGAAAACAAAGTATATATTGAATAGACTTTAAATTAAAGTTTAATCATTGGAAACAAAGCGATAGGTATTTTTCCTTTTAAAATAATTGAAACTAGCATAGTTTTAATGAACCATTTAAATTTTTATAACGAATAACATTGAATTCTTAAAAATAATGTAAAAGTAGCAAGGTCATATTCAATAGAAAATCATCAGAAACTGAAAGTTCAATTGTTTTTATTATAGTTTATGAATGAATCAAAAGTACTGATAAAAATTATCTGTTATCAGTGTAACCCAAAGAGAAGCAAGCACAAATATGCCCATTTGAAGAATTGTTTTCATTGGCCATCCCTGGATTTAATGCTCATTTAATATAACACTTGAGGTAATAAATTAATAACATTTAATCAAAAATGATTTTTCTTTCTCTTTAATCAATGAATTTAATGAATGTTTTGTCATAAACTAATAAATAAATAATTACTAATTAGTGTTAATTTATTATTTAATAAAAATAACCAAGTTCATTACCACAAACATAACATTTCACCTTTAAATTTAATTTTAGTTTTCAAGTTTTACTTCAAAAGTATTATTAATTATTTTAATTAATTGTTTTTAAAAATTATGAATGTTTTTGAGCAAGCACATTAAATGGTTATGGCTGTTTGGAATGTGTTTAAATAGTTTAATGAAGTATTCAATAAAAGTTTATGGTTAATAAATGTTATCAATTAATTGTTCTTGGTGATTAAAATTCCAGTGTAATATGAATATTATATTTAAGTCATTTCAAAATCAAAGCCAAAGTTCTGTTTCGAGTGATTCCGAAACAAAGAGACTATTAAGCGATGATTTGTTAACTCAAACCTCTTCTCGAAAAATGACTGAAAATAATATCTCAATTCATGAAAAAGAAGAGGAAGAGTCGAAAGAAGAGGAAGAGTTGAAAGAAGGAACCGGATTATTACAACTCATATCACTTTTATTTTCAATCCTCTCAACTGTTGATTCAATCGTCCATTTAGTCAAAGAAGTGGACAATGACTCTGGAAGTGACAAAAATGTATTTTCAATTATATTAATGGTTATTAGAATTCCTGTTTGTCTTCAATATATAATCATAATTTTGGTGTCAAAGAAATTCCCGATTAAAGACTCATTTTTAATATTTTCATCGTTTAGTTATGGAATACTATTAACAGTAATATTATTGTTGTCGTGTTTTACCATTAGTTTTAAATTCGCTTCAATTAGTCTTATTTGTCACTTAATTTCCAGTTTTATCGGATTATCCCTTTCTGTAGAACTATTGACTGAAAAATATGAGAAAAAGAAAACAATTCTAACAAAAGTACTTAAAATATTTTGGGACAACTATTTGGCCTTTTCTACACTTTTCAGTGTTGTTATCGCTATTGTTGTCGGTCTTATAATAAAAGAGAATGACCCCGATTGGGATGAAAGATCTTTACTCTATATTGGATTTATCGGCGATTTATTCCTCCGAATGTTAAAGTGTTTGGTATTACCGCTTATATTCTCGAGTCTTGTGTTTGCGATGGGAGACATCGACACCAAATTGTTCGGTAAAATTGGTTCGCGAACTGTAGGCTATTATATGAGCACTACTATTATGGCTATAATATTGGGTATAATTCTTGTATATGTAATTGAGCCAGGCACTAAAGGACAACGACAAATAGAAACAGAACAATCCAAACAAGTAAGACTTCTAACCACTGAAGATACCATTTTGGATCTGATTCGGTATTATAATCATTATCATGTTACCATGGTTATTTCTATTTTAATCAATCAAATTTGTTTAATAGAAATTTGTTCCCGGATAATATTATCGAGGCGTGTTTTTCCTCCTACACCACTCTTTTAATAAACTCAACCGATAGGGATAGGGATCCAAACGATATATACAACTGGAAAATTAGTTCAGATAAAAGCTCTGGAATTAATATTTTAGGAATAGTTGTATTCGCTATTGTTTTTGGTGTAATAATCGGTCAAATGGGAGAAGAGGGCAAAATATTGTCCAAATTTTTCAAAGCCTTTAATAATTCAATGATGATTATGACTGAAATAGTTATTAAGTTCACTCCACTCGCCGTTACTTTTCTTGTTTTGTCTCAAATACTTAAAGTCAAAGATTTAAACGATTTGTTGGGAAGTATTGGTTATTACACAATAACTGTTTTGTTGGGTCTATTCATTCAGGGATTTATATTATTACCCCTCACTTATCTAATACTTACCCGAAGAAATCCATTGTTAATATTGAAAAGTCTTTCTGATCCAATGATGACAGCTTTTGGAACGGCATCCTCGACAGCAACAATGCCGGTCTGTCTCTCCTATACTTCGCTCTAAATATTAATTAATAAAATGTGAAATCTTAGGTCACATTTCAATGTTTGGAGGAAAGACTGAAATTCGACAGAAGAATAGTTAGGTTTTGTATTCCTGTCGGCGCCACAATCAATATGGACGGAACTGCTCTCTATGAAGCGGTGGCCGCTATTTTTATCGCACAGTATCGCGGGTTTGAATTGGATTTCGTTAAATATATTATAATCGCCATAACAGCAACCGCTGCCAGTATTGGCGCCGCAGGTATTCCACAGGTCTGTACATAAAATGCCTTTAAAATTCAAATGATATATTCTATTATAATTGAAGGCTGGTTTAGTGACCATGGTCATTGTACTGAACGCTGCGGGACTTCCTGTAGAAGATGCAGCTCTTATTGTTGTGGTTGACTGGTTTCTCGATAGATTTCGAACAGTGATAAATGTGCTAGGTGACACTTTTGGATGTGGAGTTGTCTATCATTTGAGTAAAAAGGATTTGGAAACAATGGATTCCATGATTTCAACATATGATTAAAATTGTTTCAGTTAACCAAAAAATTTTGATTTAAACCTTAATTTAAAACTTTTTAATAAACTTTATTTAAATCTCAAACTTTTAATAAAAAATATAAGAATGAAATCATTTAAGTTTAAATTAACTAAAATTTAGTTCATTTTCTGTAAATTAAAAAAAAATATTAATTATTAAGTTATTGATCATAACTTATGGGCTATAAATTTGGTATTCAATAGTTATTACTAATAACTATTGAATAACTTATTAGGCGTTATTGAAATGAGTCGGAAATTCTGAGTAAAAGTTCAATATTTATTCTGTCGATTCTTAACTTCTTTTTGTTGATCTAATCTACAGATGACACTAAAATTTGTTTTAAACTATAAAAAAGTCTAGTCTTACGTCTTTGCAAAACATCTGCAAAAAACAGGTTTTGATTAAACAATTATTTCAAGTATTGATAAGAGTTTGTGAACCGATATATGGCTGACATTTCCTCATTTCATAAACGAAAATAAACTATTTTGTAGTTTTCGTTTAAATTTTTCAGTATTTTATGTCATTTCCTGCAAATAATTCTCATTTAATATAAACTTTATTACAATATTAATATTATCATACATTTTGTTAATGGAAATAATAAAGACATGTAGTGTTTGTGGTGATAAAGCCATTGGTAATTATTAAGTTAAAACATTACCTAGATACAATAGTAATTATGAGCATTATTTTTCAGCAAAAAACTTTTGTGTTCTAACTTGTGAATCATGTAAAGCATTCTTCAGAAGGAATGCCTCCAAAATAGATGTAAACTATAAAATATAAATCAATTAAAATTTAAATAATTATTTTAGGAAATTCAATGTATTTATGGAAACGAGTGTACCATTGATTTGGAAACCAGAAGAATATGTCGAAAGTGTAGACTTAAAAAGTGTTTCAAAGTTGGAATGAGAAAAGTAAAGCATTTAATCAATTTATAAATTTTAATTAAAATTAATATTTAACTGAATTAGGAATGGATTCTAAATGAATCAGAAAAGCAAATCAGAAATAATAAAATTAAGGATAACAGAGAAAAAAGACATCAAAACAAAAGAAGTGATAATTCTTTAAAAACACTTAAAATTGTCTCAAATCATAAATCAAATTCTGATACCGTTTTTTCCCCACAAATATTAAGTACTCAACCAATGAGTGATAACTCAAACAATGGTAACCATAATTCGAGTCAGAGTTTGGTTCCAATTATAAGACCATTGAATGATTATAACAATAATTTTACTGAAACTGAAGGAAATGTTTTGACAGAATTACTAAACGCAACAAAATATTTGACAATTTTGTGTCCAAATATTACTTCAGAAATCAATGATATGTTAGAAGCCATGAAAATAACGGGAGAGGTTTGGGACGGAGAGGTCAGGAAATTGATCAGAACTGCCAAGCATATGACTGCATTTAAGAGTGTCTGTAAAGATGACCAAGTTTCTCTTCTCAAATATGGAGCCATTGAAATAGCACTTATGAGGTCTATTATATGCTACGACGCATTAAATGAAGCATGGACAGTTCCCTTGGTAATTATAAAAGTTTAACATTAAAGTGATTTATATATTTAATCATAATTCAAATAGGATGATAATAATTCTACCAAGTTAAATTTGCAAGTTTATAATCAACTTTCGATTGTCAATTATGAGAGATGCAAGTTATACATGAACAAACTAGCTCAAGTTTGGAATATGGACCAAGTTCAGTTACATTTGGTAAATATACAATTATTTATAATATTATTATAACAACTCTTTGGTTTCAGATGATGGCAATCACTCTTTTCGAGCCAAATCGTCCCCATTTGACGCATAGATCACAAATCAGGTCTTTTTGTCAAAAATAGATTTTAGTTCTAATTATTTGTTTTGACGTTCAATAGATTTAAACAACAAATATATAAACATTTACTAAAACGCTATCTATTACTTAAATATCGATCTGAAAGTGAATCTGAGTCTAGATTTTCGATAATATTGGATGTAATCAAAAACACTCACGAATTTCATGAAATTCAAATAAGAGATTATCTGAAATCAAAGCCACAAAACTATACATTTTTCTCGAGTTCTCTAATGAAGGAATTATACGATAAAACAGATTCTCATTGTTTTCAACAAAATTCTGATTTCATTAATTTTAAAGATTTTGATTTCATATTTGAAAGTAACTGAACTGAACTCCAGAACATTATAAGTCTATTAAATCATTTTATAATTTCAGA
>JAQFZL010001587.1:0-10041 GCA_034695685.1 Galumna lanceata | reverse complement strand
AATCATTACATCGATTTTATCAAATAAATCTGTTTTTGAAATTATTTTAATTAACTTAAAAAAAGATTTTTATAAGAAAACCTAATGAACATCATTAATGTGTTGTCCAATCTCTATACATTGAATGCATAGAGATTTCCAGAGCCTCAGCCAAACAGTAATAACTTTATTTCAAGTAAGCGCTATGAAGTCAAGTTTTTTAGAGATCCAGCTTTAGTCCCCAATGTGTCTAATGATTAGAGTCTAATGATTAGACTCTAATCCATTACTTTTTAAAAAAAAATACGTAATTTATGAATGAATTTATGCTTTTCAAAACAAAAATAATATTCAAAATTTGAGTTCTTTCATCAAATTATAATTCGAATGTAATAATAATTTAAAAGTTAATCATAAAAATAAATGTCATTCCATGACATGTTGTCAATAATAATAATAATAATAAATAATTTCAATAATTTATTACTTTAATTTGGATTTAAATTTTACTCATTTTTATCTAAATAAGTTTTGTCTCAACTTTTGTTTTATTTTGAAATAATTTCTATTTTAAGCATTTTTTTTATTTTGAAAATATGATAAAATAATTGATTATTTTTTACAAAATGTAAGTTTTATTTAATACTAAGTTCACACATTTTTCTTAAATAATAATTCTTGGATTAATAATTAATTTCAAACTTATGTCAATATTTTTTTTTCAATTATTCGCTTTAATTTTTTATATCAAAAATTAACCAAGTTTATAATTAAATCAAATTTATCTTACGATTTGAGTTCTATTGAATATGAAAATTCATTTATAATAAATATGTAAATAACTTTGTCTGGTATTTATCAAACTTATTGACACAAATAGATTTAAATTGATCAAGGACAGTTTAAGGTTAAATCATATCTAGTAAATATTCTTAAAAATTATTGAACTTTTAATTAAAAGTTTCTTAAAATATAAGAACTAGAATAAGAACTTAAAATATAAGAACTAGGTAGTTTTCAGTTATGTTTCAAATATTTTTATTTGACAATTTTGGTCCTACCATTTGATGGCCAATCAGTTGATTATTAGTAATAATTTATTAAAAAAGCGAAAAATTCCATCACTAATACATTTGTATTAATCAAATATAACCCGATTTCTCATAACTATTATCAGCTTTGAATCTAATCTTATCTAATCTTATGTTATGTTATGTAACAAATGTTAAAAGTATTCATTAAATTCAAATTAAATGAGTTAACAATCGTTTTATCAGAAAATTGGTTTAAAATGTATTATATTTTTTATTAAAAAAGTTATTAAATTTATTTCATTAAAAAAATTTAAAAATTATGATAAAAGAAGTTTTATGGAAAGAGTAAATCAAAGGAGATTTTTGTTTAATGAAATTCAAACTTAGAATTATCGATAATGGGATCAAGAATCTAACTGGCCTTGAACAAATTGATGAGCACTTTTGAATCATTAGTTCAAATCAATTGTATTTCACTAAAAAATTATTAAATAAACAAAAGTAGAGGAAAACAGACAAAAGTCATGAATTTCCGACTCTTTTTTTATACCCCTAAAGACATTTAGAGAATTAATGAGTTTTCATAAATTAGTCCTAACCTTCAGAAAATTATTACTAAATGGAAGTCATATAATAATAGGTTATCCTTTCATATATTAATGCAAGGATTGATATCCTTGCAAGTTTATGCTTGAATTTGCGATTAATTGTTAGTTCAATTTGTTTTATTCGTATAAAAAAATGTGTTTACAATAATTTTATTTTGGATAAATATTAGCATGGTCAATATTTATATTTGTCATGCATTTGTCATTTTGATGGATAGTATTAAAAATTATTTGAATCACGAATTGATAGCTTTATGTAATAAAAGTCTGAAATGAAAAAATCGTAATAAACTTATCGATCGTTTCGTTTATGACTGAAAACATTAGTGTATATAAAGTGAACTAAAATTCAAAACATTATTTAAATTTGTTTTTATGAAAATTGTCTCAAAAATAATGGCTTTTATTAGAGAACTTCGGTTTGTTTTGTGTAAAGAACTTGTGGTCCAATGCAATCATCCAAAGATAAAGGGGTGGACTCAACCCCTGAATCTTCTTCTCTGACTTCGATTCGTGTTCGTAGAGGTGACGGACTATTACGACAAATAGCAAATCGGTTCCGAACTGCAGCACATCTGTCGAGAGCCCGCAGAGCAGAAAATCTGACGGAACCCACAATAAATCTTGTGGTCGACGAACACGAACTCTACGTTAAGAGAAGTAATTCCCGTTTAAACCCAGAAAATCGTGGCATAACTCAAAGTACTAATATGTCATTCAATACCGGTCTTAACGTTAATAAAAATAATGGTTCCCAAACAATGGGTCCATTACCTAATCGCCAGACCAGTCATATGAGTGCACAGTTTAACGACAACATCTGGTCCGACAATCGCTATATTGTCAGTCACGGAAAGATTCATTATTGGAAAAACTACTCCTATGGTGAGGTAAGTCACTGATTGTCATTTCATTAAATTGGTGTTCCCACTGTGTCCCCATTTTGTCCCCCCTGTGCTCTTTTATTGCCTATTTATTGTCTCATTTAATATTATTTATTGTTTATTCACAGTTAATGTCATAAATTCTCAAAGAATATCAAATTTCTTTGATTTTGAGATAATTTACGAAAACTTTTGAATTATTGTTAGAATTATCGAAAGAATACTTCAAAAACTTCTAAATTGTTTTTTAAATTGTTTTTAAGGGACATCCATATATCAAAGTTAGTCATGACGTCCACATAGAAGACATCGCTTATATAATGCATAAGAAGTGGAAAATGGAAAGTCCGAGGATTGTGGCTCTGATTATCTCAAATGTGTCATCACTTCATGATTGGACTAATTCTCGACAAATAACAGCCTTCAAGAAAGGCCTAATTAAGGTCTGTTCAAAAGGTAATAATATTCTGTTCTTAAATATTGTGATGATTGATAGGCCGCCAACTCTACAAATATGTGGATTTTCACAAATGGTATTAATATCGGCGCTCCGCGACTGATAGGCGATGCTGTTTATAATGAAATACAGGAGACAAAAGCGTATCGCTCCAACTCAGACCAAACCACTAATTTAAATATTGTGGGAATTATGAGAGAAGACCACCTCAGATATGGCGAGTCTATTGAATCGGTAATTCACTTACACTTTGCAAAAGATATGACTGAAACAAACATTGAATATCATTTTTATTAAAATCATGCGAACAATTGATTTATATACCGTTCATAGGATAGAGTAGAGCTGCACAACGAGGGAAATATACCCGAAGAAGAAAAGTTTGAACTGAATGAGAATCACTCGCATTATATTATCGTTAGAGACAATACAGTGTCAAAGACTGGCATTAATTTGTTTGCCTTAAGGATAATACAATATTTATCGACAGTCGGGGGTCGCACAGAATTTGCTTCTGATATGAGTGACAGCACAGGTATGTCTAAGTTCTAAACTCATTCATTTCCAATAATCACAAATTATTTCAGGGCGTTTGAGTCCAGAAGATCCACAAATAGATTTGTGTTCACTAACTAATATGGAGATCCCAGTCGTCTCAATTGTGATTCAGGGCGGATATGATTGTGCCCGACTTGTTCTAGATCACTTAAAAAAGCGCAATCCAGTGGTTGTTCTTAGAGGTAGCGGTGGTCTTGCTGATTTATTGGCATTCGCTTTCATAGAGATGCAGCAAAAGTGTAGAGATTTGGTCAATGCCTGGGACGCAGAATTTGTTGAATCGTTCCTTAAACCAGAGCTGAGCAACAAAATTGTTAATCGCTTTCCAAAACTTAGAGACAATACATTAGCGCGTAATATATTTAGAGACAGAATTCTGGAGTGCGTCAGACTCTCTAAACAATCCGGACGTGTATTCCTGAGTGTCCTTAATATGCATAACTCTTCGTGTAATTTGGAAAACCTTTCGGAATACCTACTTATGGCACTTTTCAAGTCTCAACATTCGGAAAAAACACAGGCGCCTAATATAGAACTTCTTCTCAAAGATCTTTATCTCACCCTTGACTGGAACTGTCCTCACGTCGCAAAAAATGAGGTCAAATTCTTTTCAATTCTTAAGACTCTTAACTATAATTAATTCAATCAAAAGTTTATTTTCAATATTTTATGGAAATTTATTTAAATTTTTCCTAATTTAATGTTAAAAGGATTTATTTGTCTGTTCAGGTTATAAGTCGTGACCCGACTTGTGTCCTAAAATTGGAAAAATCTATGTTTGAGTCAGCGCTGATCCGTCAGAATCGAGAAGAATTTGTCGATCTATTCCTAACTCATGGCTTTCGTTTACATAAATTTTTGACACCAAAACGTCTACGAAATCTATTTAAACGTATTCACAGTCAGGAATTCTTCCGTTCTGTCTGTTGGGAGGGTGTTTTGGGGCATTCCTATGGCAGTAAACTTAATAAAGACTTCATCGACATAGACCTGAATTGGTTGATCGAGTCGTGTACTGACTTACAAAAGTATGTCTCCACTCAAACTCTTTATCTCAATGTTATGGGATTATATCCAACGGATGCGGCTTCTGCTGAAAGGAAAGCACTTACATTACTGACAATGTGGTCCGTCTTCGCTAACAGACAAAAACTGGCCAAGGTGCTCTGGAAACACAGTGACCAACCCATCCATTTGGGTGAGTCTTCAAAAGATTTTCACTTATTCTGTTAACAATTGTTTTGTGTTTAAAGGTTTAATTATTTCAATGATGTTGGAAAGGCTTTCCTGGTATGTCGGAGAACATAACCTTAAGACAGAACTCAAAGATCCGTCCAAATTATTTGCCGACTATGCAATCGGTGTACTGGACCTATGTTTCTCTCAAGACGAGGCCAGAGCTAATGATGTGTTGAGTGAAGACTCTCCTGATTGGAATTATAAGACAGCTGTTGATATAGCAGCCAATGCTCAGCTCAGGGGATTTCTGGCGCATCCCTGTTGTCAGAAATGGTTGACAAACACATTTCTAGGCAATATTCGTCTGAGAGAAATGAGTTGGGGTTTTATAACTATTCCGCCCTCTATTAAGATACTATTGTCAGCGCTCTTCATATTTCCGATGTATATTTGGGTTCGCTTTAGAAAAGAATCCAAAACTATTCTACAGTACGACAAAAATGAAGAACAGGAGGACGAAAGGGATGCAGAGAATGAAGAACAACAATTGATTGCCAATGAGCCCCGAGCCTCTGAACTGGGTGTGATTAGTGGCTCCAATTTTGCGCAGAATATACTGCCCGCAGGTGTCGGCGATACCATTGAGAATGTGTTTATTACAAAACCGGCAGAAATGATGTCAAAAAACCTCGATTTGGTTACAAAACAAGGAAAATATTACACCACTGTTATTAGACAACGGGAACTACTAATCAGAAGACAGCCCCCACTCTGGACAATGATTTATGAGATGTGGAACGCACCCATTACTAAGTTCTGGACATTTCAGTTGTTTTATATCAGTTATTTGGGTATACTTTTCAACATTTCTTTATTCTGTATTATATTTTTTCATTAAATTAACTGAAATTTCAAAAATAAATTTTAGTCATTTTAATCGATTTTTAGCTTTTCCTAAAACATTTCATAATTAACCCTTCTCTGAGTAGAGACCAAAATATCCCCACCCCTGGCATCCAGACTTTTTGCCATTTCTGATATTATTAAAATGAAATATCATTTTCAGTAAAATAATTAAATCTTTGAAACCATTTTCATTTTGACAGCAATATTTAGTTTAGCCCTTGCAATGCCTGGTTGTGGTGAATACTACCTCGATCTTACTGTTTGTGTCTGGACAGGTATGTCTTCTAATAATCTTTTATTTTATTTAATATCTGTTTCAAAACAGCACTAATTCTTGTGGAGTACATAAGAAGAACAGTAATTCTATACCGAAAGTATACATCGGTTCCGATGGTATTCAAATGTATGGAAATCGTTGCGATCGTTATATTTGTAGTGATCTATACATCTGGTCGTGTATTCGATCGCCATATCTTCTCAGCCTATACTATGAAAGTGCTTCTATCCATTGGTTTATTATACTTCTATTACCGGTTATTTGCCGTCCATTTGCCGATTAGTCCCACTTTGGGTCCACTCTTATATCGGCTCAAACTAATGATTACCGTTGACTTCGTTAACTTTATGCGAATGGCATTACTCGTCATTTGTAGTTCTGGTGTTATCATTCATGCCATCACTTTTCCAAACACACCAATAAATCTGTCGGTCTTCAGATATTCTTTCCATAAGGCGTTCTTCACTTTGTTTGTAACCCCTGACAGCGATCTTAAGGGTGAGTCACAATTCAATTACAATGTATTATCCCTTAATTCTATGAAATTAAAGGAAACTATGATTATAATGTTAGGTATGGTTTGAAGTTAATTATAAGATAACTATTATCTTATAATATATTATTAATGTCTTTAGATTTTACACTTAAAAATTAACTTATTTTAAAGTTGATCAAGTTAAGATTAGATATAAGGCAAGCTTTTAAGTTAATCGCTCACTAAAACTTTATTGATGACTCTTCAAGTTATTAATCAGTTTTCAGATGAATCGAATGAACCTGATAAAATAATTATACCAACTTGCTCACACAAATTATTTATTAAAAAAACCAATGAGTCTCATATCTCCAATGAGATTAAAATATTAAAAGATTCTAGATTAAAAAATCAACTCTTTGAAAGTTAAAAAAAGACTTTTGTTGATCTATAACTTATAGACTACAGATGTCTTTTTCAGACTCTTATTCATGATTTTACATATAGTATTCATTTGTCACTACTTTTCATTTATAATAGAGAATTGAACTCATATATAGTATAAAACTTTATAGAAGGGATAAACTTATTAAATCATCAAAACTACTAAAAGGTATTATTTCTAAATGTGCTTGGTAATGTGCTTTAGAGAGTAAATTTTTAGTGCAGTAAAACTGCAATTTTCAACCATTTTTTGCATCAAAACGATTACATCAAACATTAGTTTAAATAAAATCAAAAAAATTGGAACTAAAATATGGAGTTTTTAATTTCAAATTGAATTTGACTTAAGTTTAGATACATTTCTATAATAAGATCTTAAAAATAGTAAATATTTTGAAAAAAGTTTAAAAACAATTATTAGATATGAATAAAGGGATAAAATGGATGAGCAAACGATTAGATTAATAACATGACTTCTTTCAGTTCTTATACACTGGTCTCCAATGAATAGTAAACCATAGGGAACCTCTTCCATAGCTCTTCCTAATCATTTTGCCGTTGATTTCCTGTGCCATTAGTTCTTCCAGTTTGACGTAAAGTCTACCAATTAGTTCATCGCTACCAATATTATCGCTGTCCCATATTTCAAAATTCAACAGACTGTCCTTGCTCATTTTCATCTCATGCTCGAAAAGGTAATTCCACCTTGGTGCCATTGTGTTCTTGTCTACTGGGGTTTTACCTATTCTTCGGTTTTGTTGTCTTTCAATAACATAAAGGACGACATAAGGATCGGCGCGACTGTACTGATGTAATAAAGTCTTATCCATTTGGGGAACGGAAGCGTTGTTTACTATGATTGAGGCCAGAATATAGTCCACTTGTTTTGGAGCCTCCGTTGTTGTCGTTGTTGTCGTTGGAGTGAATACCATTACTGGTTGACTATCACTTGCGCTCGTATTTAATATTTGATTACTGGATTGGAGTCCGGCCGCCGAAATCACTGGCAAAACCTCATCGCGAGCGTACATATTGTTGTTGGAGTGATTGGGAGTTAGAATTAGCACTAATAGTACTACAAATGCAATTCCCGCGAATGCAAAGAGCATCCAATTTTTGTATGACGGGTTCAGCCACGGACTGGTCTCTCGGTTTTGCATGACTTGTGTTCTAATCAGTTCCAAATTACCACAACAGTCGTCGTTCCCTTTTTTGAAGGACGCGTCGAAACCCATTTTCAACTGTTTATCCATCGCTTCGTTGAATTGGATTTCCTTTTTTAACTGTTTTTAAACAAAAACAAAATCTCAAAAAAATGACAAATAATTTATAAAATATACTTTAAAATATACTTTAAAATATACTTTAAAATATACTTTAAAATATACTTTAAAATATACTTTAAAATATACTTGGTTACTTTTGATAATTTCCTTTATTCAAAGATTACTTTTAATTAAATATTAGCAAATTTTAATTAAATTAAATGAAAACTCATTAATAAATACGAAATTTGATTCAAAATAATTAAGAAAATCTAAAAAATAAGGTTTTGATTGAATACCTCTTCGTTTTCCTTTGATTTCTTGAGAAACATTATTATCGTTTTATATGAGTTTTAAATCAAAAGATTATAATTTATAAAACAAATCAGTTATTGAATGACAAAAACTCAAAGTTTGGTTTATTTTGATTACAATTATTAAACACTAAATCCTTTATTAACGTAATGTTAAAACAATTTATAAAATACTATAGAATTTCAATAATTATTGATATTATAGTAATCGTAGTAATAATAGTAATAATTTTCTGTTTTAATTGTTGTCCAACAATGAACTGAAATAAAATCGCACAGAATATGTCATTTGTGATCCAAAACCAATTTATAATAACTTTTGAAAATTGATGTTTTAGTGAAAGTTTATATAAAATCTGTTTTGTGTTTCAGTATTAATGATATTCAGTATAATTTTCATATGAACTCCAATTATTGTAAACATTTCCACTGAGTCTGAGCCACAACTAAATCCAATATGAAGTATGAGTAGTACACTAGTAGTGAAATGCCAGTAATACCAGTGCTAGCCTTCAACTGTTATAAATCTGGTTATGCATTGAAGACCCAAATTTGCAAAATATTCCGCTCCCGTTCCCTCCCACTCCCGAACTGAGAATTTCCGGAACTCCCATTCCCGAGACCCAAATTTTCACTCCCGAAACGTCATACTAATGACGTAAATGCAATCAAAATTTGCTCTTGTTTAAAAGTTAGAAATTGAGTTAAATATTATAAATAAGAAAATAACTAAATTGATTGTTTAAATTGAAATTAATTCATAATTTGACAATTATTTCATTTTAGAACATAATTCTACTTATTTTATGAAAATTTCGCAATTTTTTTAGTGGTTTTATTTCAAATTTTTCTAGGCGGGAATCCCGCCATTCCCGAAAAGCTCTCGGGATTCCCATTTCCTTCCGTTGAAAAAATTTGACTCCCATTCCCGTCAAAAACGTCGCGGGAGTGGGAATTGACGGGATTCCCGCGGGAGTAGGGATTTCTTTGGGTCCTTACTATGCATAAGTGGAAAATAAACTAAATATCAAATATAATTCTTCAAATGTATTCAGAGCTATACATTGAAAACCAGTTATTTACCTCTCTATCACTACCTCTCTATTCTGTGCGCATTAATTTCTTAGAATTAATGATTAGGTATTACTAAACGACAAAATATTTACCGGTTTATGTATTGTCTTTCAATTAAAAAAAAGTTTAAACACTTGAGTGACAAAACTTTGCAAAAGTTTTTCTATGAAATTATTTCTTAATGTTTAATAGTCACACATTTTATGTTAAACTAAAGGAATTCTATACCCGAACTTAATTAAAACTAAATGATTTTATATTTTTATGTCTATTTAAATAGGTTTGCAATAGTTTAAGATGGGATTAAAGTTCATTTGTTTGGCACACCTTTTTATAGATGAATGAAAGTCATACTTTTTCCTCGAACTGGACTTTTCTTTATATTTATAGCGAAATAATGAGTTTGTGTCAAACATATACTTTGCTTTCACTAAACGAATGTAATATTTAATTGATATCTAAAATCATTTTAAAATTTTAGTTCTTTTTGATCAGAAAATAAGTTTTAAATCCTTTTTTATTAATTAATTTTTCTAATAATCTTTTTTTGGCATAATTTCTAAATTGATTGAATACAAAAGTGACTG
>JAQFZL010001586.1:0-10041 GCA_034695685.1 Galumna lanceata | reverse complement strand
ACTTTGTCTATAATTTCTATCAGTCTCATTCTTACTTTTTTAAAAAACAATTTTTAATTATTTTTAATAACATGTTTATTCTGAAATATTTAACTTTGGTTCAGATGTAAAACGAGTTTTTGGTCTTTTATTAATCTTTTTATATAAGATGATGAATTAAATTTTATAGATATGTGTTTTGATTACAAATTGTTTCAAAAATGGTTTTCGGTTACAGTTTTATAAACTTTTCTTTTAATATCGAAACATTGATTATTCTATTCGTGCCTTAGATTTCTCTGTTTTAATTGAGGATTTGTTTAAATTGAATTTGATAGAACTGAGATCTTTCAACATTTAACCTTTAATGGAAATGGTCGGTGCATTAATTTCAACTGATAAAATCGAGTTTCTAATAATATTGAATCTTATATGAATGAGGCCGAACTGTATTATAATCACATTCTATATAATAAAATAACAATTGGAAATGAAATAGAAAATTTTGATATTTTTTTTAAATTTTACAGTTATATTAATATATTTTAATGATTTTAAATAAAAATTTGAGTATTAATTTTAATAGATTGTATATCGAATTTTATTATTTAAAAATAATAATGATATTTCATTCAAATTAATTTAGCGTATTATGTAGCCTTGGTTATAAATTCTTTGTATGGAATAATCATGGATCATTAAATAACGAATCATGGATTGGTTTGCGTTCATTTATGGCTAAAACTGTAGAAATCGAAGAGATTGGGAAAGTTATGTGTTTTATGCAGGGAGGGCCAAAGGTCGAGGTCTCAGGGGGGTCTCAGGCAAGTTCCGAATTTTTGGTGAAAATCTCTAAGGGTGGTATTAGGGGGGGAAAGTATTTTGAAAAAAGTCTAAAAAACGTTAAATATGACAAAGAACATGGTTTTTACGATGTTTTATGTTAAATTGATGAATTATAGGTTAGTTTTGATAAAAAAAATCTTTGTTTTCATTATTATTTTCAGTTTTTCAGCCAAATTTGCAATTTTTCAATCAAAATTTTAAGTTTTTTATTGTTATCACAGTTTGTAAAAACGAATAAAAACTTAAAAAATGAGACTTTGCTGGCCCTAATACCCTAAAATAACTTGATTTAATAACTTTTAGGTAATTTTAAAACGAATAATCATTAAAGTTTTGCAGTTTTAATCAAAAACAAAAAAAATTCGAGCCGGCTCTATGTAGGAGGTTCCTTCGAGTGCAATAGGCCAGGGGGGGTATTTTGTCAATTTTCGGATCCCAAGGGGGATATTCCGGAATACCCCCACCCCCCTATTGGCCATCCCTGGTTTTTATATTCATTTTGAAACCTTACTGTAACAAGATGAGGGTTTTTTGAAATATCCACTGGCACCTTTACCATACTTTCTTAAACAATTTTCGCAACTCTTTTCATCTTGTATCATGTTACATTCAGGAATCGCACATTTATTTGAACTTTTTGACTTCGAATTTTTTGATGATACAGAATATACTGAATTGAGTTCAATATTCATCAATAAAAAACAAAGTAAAATCTTCATCATTTTTTCAATTACTAAAATATATAAGAAAATCGATGATATTGGTGTACTTGGTTTTGTTTTCAAGAAACTGATTTCTAAAATCAAACAATTGAAAGTTGTGTGTAAAAAAATGAGGATATTTTAATTACTTTTAATTGAATTGATGGCAGCTGATGATAGACATATGGGTTTCTATTTTTAAAATTACATTTTTATTAAATAAATTAACTATAAACTGTACTTTCAACTCACTGTGAACATGTTTTTATTAATATTGAATGCAAATTTTTCATTAACTTTAATTATTAACCATCATTAATCAATCAAAACATTCTTTTCACGAGAATGATAATTCATATAAAAATGTTAATAACATAAAATCATTATTATTCTTACTCATTCGAATATTAGATATAACTCATTTGTTTGATCGATGAAATCATCATTGTTAAAGATTTCAATTAACTTTAAAGCTTTAATTACGATTTTAAAGCGATAATTACTAAAATACTAGTGGTCATTATTCATTAATCATAGCTATAATTTCAGATAAAAATTCTTACTTGGTTTTTGAAAATGAGAGTTAGCACTTTTTCCTTGATTTTTCACTTCGATTAATGTTACCTCCAACTCACTGTACACATATGTTTTTAATTATTATTTGATGCAAAAATCAATTTGATTTTGTTATTAAAAATTAATTTCGAAAATCAAATTGATTTTTGCAATAAATTTTAATTAAAAATTTTTAAAATATTTAATTAAACAACATAAATTTATGCAACTTAAAAATTTGATGATACAAAAGTGAGAAAATCTCTCAAAGTGTTTAGCTATGTAGAGGTTCTTTATGAGATTATTTTTTTTTGGAAATAATTATCAAAAATTTTAAATGAGCTTCCAGATAAATATTTTCAAATTAAGTTGCTTAAATGAGCATGAAACTTAAGAAGTTTAACTTGTCTGGTATTTTATCATAATAGATTATCAAGAATGATTTATCATATAAAAATCAGATCAAGATGAAAGGTAATAGTTGAAACATTATTTTGAAAAATTCATAAATTAACACTAAATATCAGGGTATTCATCTCTAATTCACTAATGATTAATAAGAGTATACCAAAATAAAGACATTGAATATCATTTTATGCCTATAAACTAATATCGGTTTTTCGGGAAAGAGTATAGTTTAGATGTGATATTTGTTAGAGTTTTGGTGAATTGAATATTCTTTTAAAAATTTGATTAACAAGTTCATATAAAAATTATACCTAATAATAATTTATTACATTTTATAGTCAATCTTTCGTTTTGCGTTGAATCAGATTCAATGCTTTAGACATTAGACGGACATTAAGAAAAAATTGATCAAATTATCGAAATCATATGAGATTTATATATTGATAGATTATCTGATATTCAATATCATATCATTCAAATAACTTATGAAAAGCAGTTCAAAAATATTAGAGTAAATAATTTAAATAAAAATATCATTAATGAAAATTCAATTATCAATTGATTTGAAGTCTACTTTAAGTAAGTTTTTAATGCATTATATATTCATATTTTCGTGAATATGTACTCTAATCTAACATAAATTTTAGTTAAGTTGAGCCGGTATTTCAAACTTGTCTTTATAATCCCTATTTTAGTTTTTTTTAGGTGAAATGATGTACATTTATATTGCAGTATAACAGCTTTGGGGGGAAGCTGTCCTGGCTATTTCTAGATTAGGGGCGTTCGTATAGATGTAGTCATTGGTAGAGCTTTAAAGAAGTGGTTCTTCGACAATGAACGGCCAATTTCCCTCCAGGAAAATTGGCAAACTCTCCTCAAAACACTCACAAACTTACAAATAAAACACAATTTAAGGAAAAGAAACAATTTTTATTTAAAGGAAAGAACGGAATTAATACATAATTTGAAATTACATTAACTTTAAAACAATTACAGAACTTTCTTAACACAAATTTAAGTTATTCTAAAGTTACAAAACACAGAATCGACCGCTTTCTGAACTTGTGTTCAGTCTTTTATAGGGAGAGTTAAGGCAAGTCTTTTACTCAACAGTAGGGGGTTCTCAGGGATGCGTAAAGAGTTGCGCAAAAAGCAGTAACACTGCAATATTCATAACTTAATTTTTTCGTTATTTTGCTCTTCGGTATTACGTCTTTCGGTATTTTGCTGTTCAGTTATATGTTTAGATCTCGATTTAAATATAACTTACAAATAGTCTGAGCCAATGAGCGCTTCTTCAAACACTCCCAAATCTAACCAAATGCCTAATAACCCGATCAGACATATTAAGAGTGGAAACACATATCCGATGGCAGTTAAGAGAGTATTCTTGATAGCGATGTCAAACACGTTGTAAGTCATTCGGAATAAGTGTATTCCGTGTAAAAGCATCCAAACAAATGTCGATAACAAGAAATACAACAAAAGGAATGACATCGCATAACATATACCCTAATATGAAGAGTATATCAGAAAATATATTTAATTAATCAATGCTTACATGAATAGTGATGTCATTCCTATCCATTCCAAACATTATGATGAGGTTCGCCAACAGAAGACAAATGCTTTGATTCAATACTATTTGATCCCTTCGTTTGAGAAGATGTGCAGTGTTTGTGTTATGCGGTTTGGGATTACTTTTCCTGACATCGAGTTTCAGTTTTTTCAATGTTTTAAAAAACAGATTTCTTTTAGCGATTAATAGTATAGTTATGACAAGACTTATGACAGAAAGAGAACAGAATATTTCTGTCATCACATGTTTGACGAAGTCGTCGGTCTCTCTTCCACTCAAATCCATAATTGCGGCAAAATTTGTCAAATGATTGCACTCACAAACAGTTCTCTCTCTGTCTGACTCTTCAATTAGAAAACGACATCCTTTTGTTGACCACTGGAGGAGTTGAAAGTCCCAATACATGCACTCCATTCTATCCCCTAAACGGAGTTTATTCCTATGTTTCAGACTATAATTCAAACGATTAATAATTTAGTTTAAATTAAGACTTTCTTTCGAAATAATTACCTGATTTTCACATTTTGTCCGTCTTTTAAAGGATGAGTTTTATTAGTATTTTTCAAACTGAATGCTATTAATTCACTGTTCATTTGGTAATCATTTTTAAGGTTTTCAGTCATATAATTATTCAATTTATTGACAACAGTTCCCAAAGCACTCTCAGTACAAGAAAAGAGTTGGTCTTCAATATCTTCAAATTCATCAGTTCTGGGGATAATCATTGACGAAGAGTTGTATTCAAAATCAATACTTTCAGTGAAACCATAGAATAGTTTTTCGTATAAATTGTTTGAAAGAAATACTTTTGTATTGTTTTCTGAATTCATATAACAATTGATAGTAAATGAAGTTTTTTGAATTAAAAATAATATTTGAGACGCGGTTTCCTGTTTTTCACTGTCTGTGCCGTTATTCCAGGCATTTGTCTGTCCTATTGTTTCACTAAAAATATGAACAAAACCTTTTGTTATATTCTCTGAAAGCGAGGGATTAATAGTTGTGTTTTGAAGGAAATCATCCAATTTTTCAATGATTTTCTCTACTTTTTTCAAACTCGTTATGAAATTCAGTGACCTATCGTTCAACAGATTTTCATTCAGAACTTCGAGAACTTCCATAACTTCATCAATAGATTCAACCTCTTTGTCGATGAGCTCATCCAACCAACACTCCTCATCGAGAGGTCCATTTTCATCAAACTTACCATTATCTTTGCAAAACCACCTTATTTTGCCCTTTCCTTTTGGACAATCTTGCACAGAATATTGTCCTTGTGCAACTGGTTTCCAAAATGTCATATTATATTCTCCATTGTATTCTCCATTTTCATTACATATATTAATATTAGGCATATCTTCCCATTTATAGTCCCAAATGGATGTGCCGTCCAAACAGTTTGCATCAATTATTCTGTCTTTATAATCAACATTATTTAAGATCCATTTATACATTGATTTTGTTTGTGGACTGCATTCCAATGGATTTCCATATAATTCAATAGTGTTTTGGTTATTATTTTTGAGGAATTCTTCAAAAATATCGCTTCGAATAACACTTAAATTATTGTATTCTGTAATCAAAATAATATGAATAAAAGTCAATAAAATGACCAAAAGCTTACTTAAGTATAGAGTAACTGCTCTCCCTTTAATATTGAAAGCACCTTGCTCAATACTGTTGTCAGTTAAGTCAGTGCTATTCATTTTAATGATAAGCCTTTGAGTATATGAACAGTTGAGACATTCTTTAAGTGCGAATGCATTTCTAGATATTCTCCCAATTTTTACGTTATGGAAAGCTATGAGTGCAAAGTTGCTTGGTAAGTCATAGATAATATTTCTCCCAATTTTCCTTATATTGAAATGTCCTGTAAAATTGATCATGCTTATCTGAGTGAAAATATTATTTTTAAAAGGATTGTCTGGAATTTCATGAATTTTATAATTAGGATCTAATGATATAACAACTGATATGAGGTTTTTCATTAGTCCTAACGCATGATAAAAGTCATACTGAGATCCCGCATCATTTCTAAGCTGAGTTGGATAACCAAGAGTTAAATATTCAAGAGATGACTCAATGGCATTGATATGAATTCTTTGTAAATTGGGTGCAATTAATTCAACAAATTTGAACTGTAATTGTTTGAAGGCATTGGGCGGTAGAGTTCCCTCTCGTATAGGAAGAGTCCAATACATCACTTCATACCAATAATCTGGATTATGATCAAGCACACTTTCAACCACTTCTTCAATGTCTACTTCTTCTGAACTGAGTGAACAGTTCAAGAGATGATACTTTTCAAAGTAACAAAATTGATCAAGGGGAAAACCTACAACTCAATACAAGTTTCTTTAGTTACAAAGTTAGGTGCAGTTCATACCTGAGCTCCAGTCAAAGTCCCAAATCGATTGTTGTTTAGAACAGTTTGCGTTAACTCTATATCTATATTCGGGTTTATTTAAAAGCCATTGAAAGACATGTTTTGTGTTATGACTACAGTTGAGAGGATTGTCCAACAAATCGATTGTATTGTTTATATTATTCAACAAAAACTGATGAAACACTTCTTCTTTCAAAAGTGTAATTTGATTTTGTCCTTAAAAATAATATTTTACTCAAAGTTTGAATACCAAGATATCATATAAACTTACTCAAATTAAGACTAACTGCTCTATTATTGATGTCAAAAAGACCTGCCTCTAATAAATCATCGGTCAAATGAGTGTTAAAGAGGGTTAGAATATTTGGTTCAATTGAACATTGAAGACATGGCTGCAATTTAAAAGCATCTTGGCTAATTGATTTAATATTAACATTGTAAAACGATAGTTGATATAAAGTATTAGGGATATAATAAGTCAAATTGTTTCCAATGCTTAAACTGAATGGTCCAACAAATTGAATAATATGTATCATGGTCCATTTGTTATTCTTAAACACATTATCAGGTATTGTGTGTTCAAAATGAGGGTCGAGTCTTATTATGGCCACTTCCAAGTTCTTCATTCGATTGTAAGCCTCATATAGATTAAATGGATCAAGATAACTTCTTAGCTCAGTTTGTTCTTCAATTGACAAGAGTGCAACAGATGACCCAATAGCATCTTGGTGCATTCTTCTCAAGTTGGGTGGAGAGAAGTAAGCATATGAGAACTGGAAATTGCCAAATGCTCTTGGTGGTAATGTTCCATCAATGATGGCAAGTGACCAATAAAGGTATTCAAAGAAATGTCTGTCATTCGACACTTTCTTTTCCAAATCAATAAACAGTTCTTCGATGTCAACCATTTGTGTAGTGAGAGTACAGTTCAACACTTTATGCATAGAATATTCACAGTATTTACTCAAAGGAAAGTCCATAGAATCCCAATCGATATCCCAAATGGATGTGCCATTAGTACAGTTCGCACCAATTATTCTGTCCTTAAACTCATTGTTATTCAATAACCACTCGAAATACGGCTTTGATTCTGTACTGCATTCTAATGGATTTCCCGTCACATCCATTATGTTCTCATTATTTGATAAAAATTGTTGAAAAACCTCTTCTTTCAAAAGCGTTAAATCGTTTTCACCTAATATTACATAAATATTACTTTGAATACCTATTTATTAAAGAATACCTAAATATAATTTAACAGGTCTTCCAGAAATGTCAAAAACACCTTGCACAAGTTTGTCGTTTGTCAAATGAGTTGAGGTTAAAACAATGTTTAGTGGTGAACAGTTTGAGCAAGGAGCAATTTGAAAGGCATCCTTTTCTATGTATTCAATTGAATTAAATGAAGAGTAAAGGTTGAGATCAAAACTTAAGAGTTGTAATGAACTTGGTAAATTGCTAATTATGTTGTTCCCAATTCGGTTAACACTAAAATTACCGATGAATGCAATCCAATTAATTTGAGTCCACTTATTATCACTGAAGGCATTGTCTGGTATTATGTGTTTATGTTCATTATCAAGGTTAATGTGTATTATACTCGGATCTTTAATTTTGGCAAACGCTTTATATAGATCATAATTGGTATCATGGTAGTCCTTTAATTTAATGACCCTCTGCTCGTGAGTGTCGTACCAATTGAAGCCATAATTGGTTGAATTGAAGGCATTTGAATGGATTTTCGACAACAAACTCATCATAAATACAGAATCGAATTGAAAATTTTGGAATACATTCGGTGGTAATGTTTCATCTTTTATAGGTATTGTCCAAAATAAGTACTTGAAAACAGTCTCTTCCGGTTGAATCACTTTCGCTAATTCAGTGAATATGAGTCCGATATCAACCACTTGTGTTGTTAGCGTACAGTTAATGCCGTCATTTAGTTTATATTCACAGTATTTATCGATAGGAAAGTCCAATGACTGCCAGTCAATGTCCCAAATGGATGTGCCGTTCGCACAGTTGGCACCAAATACTTGCTTTTCTCTATAATCTGGTTTATTGAGAAGCCATTCAAGAATTGGTTTTGATTCTGCACTGCATTCCAATGGGTTTCCCGAAATGTGTAATTTGTTTGTCTCATTATTTAATAGGAAGGGATGGAAAATTTCTTCTCTCAAAAGTGTGAGTTCATTGTCATCTACAATTTAAACATGCTAATGTTATTGTTTTGATGGATTCAATTATTATTTACCTAAATTTAATTGAACGGACCTTCCAGTGATGTCAAACACCCCCTCTTTGAAAGAGTCGTCATTTAAATGAGTAGAGGAAAGAACAATGTTAAGAGTGGAGTCACAATTTGAGCATGCATCTAACAATGGTTCAATTTGAAACGCATCCCTTTCTATGGTGTGAATATAACCATTAGTTTGTCCATTGTTTGTATCAAAACATGAAGATATATGAAATATTAAGCTTTGAAGTGTGCTTGGTACTTTTCCAATAAAATTATTACCAATTCTTGAAATATTAAAACAACCGCTAAATACAATACTATCGATAGAAATCCATTTGTTGTTATTGAAGGCATTGTCAGGAATTTCGTGATTATATATATTTTCCAATGATATCAATAGTAATCCGGGACTTTTCATCTGAGAGAAGGCTTCATAAAGATCATAAGAACCAGGGTAGTTCCGTAATTGTAAAACTGAACCATACCAGTTATAACCGTACAAATTGAGACCAAACGCATTGGAATGGATTCTTCTTATGGCTGTCGATATATAGACATCTCTGAATTGTAATTTTCCAAAAACATTGTCCGGTAATGTTTGATCTTTAATAGGTAATTTCCAGACCAGTTCCATGAAATTCATAGACGTTTCAGGGATTTTTGCCTCCAAGTCTTTGAATATAAAACCAATGTCCACTTCCTCATCAATATCACCTAGGGAACAGTGAACCTGATCCCCTAAGTTAACAATACAGTTCTCTGATGGTATTTTAGTACTTGTTTCATCATCTTGCTCACTTAGATAAATAAAACTTATTATTAAAAGAAAGACGAGTCTCAAGAATATAAGCATTTGGATGTTTAGTCTATTCTTGAAAAGAGAAAAAAAAGAGTAAATTTTTTATTAATAAAATATAATTTATTGAACCATTTTTTAAACAAATTTTTATATATTTTTATGAAAAGCAATTAATAACCGTTTTATCATTTATTAGTAGTGAAGTAATTAATATAATTGATATAACGTAGTAAATATATTTCGGACATGTCTTATGTCTGTTCTATCAGAACATTAATGTATATAAATTGTTATCAATGATGAGCAAGGTCATTGCAAGTCATTGCTTTTAATTAATAAATTGAATTTGAACCTTGCTACTTTTAAATTAGCAATTATTCCTAAAATTTTAATATATTAACACAGTTTTTGCGAAATTAATCTAAATGATAAAGAGAATAATAAAAGACTTCATAGAGTGTTATCATGGTAATACCAAGAGCCTAGGAATTGATCCATTAAAAAAAGTTGTCATCGAATGGTTTGATTATTTGATTGTATAATAAT
>JAQFZL010001585.1:0-10042 GCA_034695685.1 Galumna lanceata | reverse complement strand
TATTAGGTAATTATAAATTAATCTTGGTTAAGATTCAAACAATTTAAAACAATAACATTAATTTTCAACTTAAAAGAGAACACTTTATTCATATTTAATTATCAATTTTTTCACAGCAATTGAAGATTTTGTGAGATTTAATACAAAAACAACTAATATTGTTGATATAACTATAACCAGGTATATTTTAAAATTTTATATCCTTCAAATAACTTTTATAATCAAGTTAAAATTTCTTAGATCAAATGATCTGATAAAAAGTTTATCAATTTTTTTCAGACCGAAATTATATTTATTTATTTTCTAAAAGTTTCAAATTTGAAAAACTTTACTCACAACTAGAGAATGAAATCCTATGCAAATAAATATTTTTTTCCCAAAAGAAATATTCAAGTAGAGATTGAATATATATCTTGGTCATAAACTGATAGTCAAGATGACCAAGTTTTTTAATACAATTAATGCATATTTTTCAAAAATCAAGTAATTTTGAGTAAAATTAAGAAAAATTAAAAAAGTTAAAAGAAATAAAAGATTCAAAGTTATTATATACTAAAAAATAAAAATATGAAAATTTTTCTATTTATAATTGCATATAAAATGCATATTTTAACCGTTTTTATTGCATATTATATGACATATAAATTGAAAACAAATGCATTTAATAATATGAAAAACTGGAAAATAAATTTCATTCATTACTCACAACAGATATCGCAATATTCTATCAACATATATAATTTGTATCTTGTTCAATTATATATTTGAAGATTTAGGAGATGGTAGGTTAATGATGAAAAATTAACAAGATAAGTATTTTTAAATGAATTATTTCAGGAGTTCATTGGAATGGTGTGAATGATTTTATAAGATGTGACCAAGGCAATTGGTTCATCCCATTCACCATGCTCAGTAATCTAGTTTATTATTTAAAAAAACTTGGATTGCCTTTGACACAAAATACTGTAATATAATTTTGATCATTTATTATTAATTCACAATTTATTTCCATTTAGTGTTTGTTTAATTCATGGTAAGTAAACATTTCATTAGTAAAATATACCAAGTGCCAATAATATCAGATTATTAACCTTAGTTAAATTATATAATCTTAATCACCAAGATTATTTAATTTAAATGACTTGAAATTTCAGGGTAATAGCCGCTTATTTTCAACTTCATCTTATTTTTTTTATAATACTTATCCTATTGAAACGTTATTCAAAACAATCTTGGACAATTCTGAGTATAAGTTTCATTGTGGTTATTCCAATACCAGTAATAATATATACTTTGGGAGGAATTCCTCTTCACTTTGAACTAAAAGGAGTGGATCTACTCATAGGGTCTGAACAGTCGATAACTACTTATTATTATTCTTCACTCAATTATTTATCTGATTATATGATAGGAATAACAATCGCTTATTCCATCCAAAATAATATCGGTATTAAAATAAAGAGCTGGATGAAAAATATAGTTACCTTGCTTACTTTATCCATGACTATAACCGGAATTTATTGGAGAAAAAACTTTTACAGTGAAGGGTATAAATTTGAGGAATTCTTTGGTTTTGAAAGAGAATTATACCTAACAATAGCCAAGACACTTTACATAAGCTTATTTGCCTGGATTATTTACTTGTGTGAAACAACAAATTCGAGTAACCTTGTTCATGTTTAAAATATCTGTTTTAATTAAAACTTTTTTTCAGAGTCTTTAAAAACAATATTATGTCTCAAACCGTTCAGAATAATCAGCAAATATTTTCTTCAAATTTACATGGTCAGTTAAATCAAATTGAGTATCATGATTATTGATTATTATCCTATAACTTCACCTAGTTACACTGGTTTGTTGTTTTATATCGAGTTGGTATTTCAAGAGAATTTAAATCATACCTAGATTATACCTTGGTAATTATATTTTTTTTAAATTATTAATTTTATGAAAATAGTTTAAAAGTTAATATAATGTTACCCGAGTTATGAATAGGCAAAACTGAATTAAATCAATAAATCAAGTTTCAATAGATAATAATATATTTGATGAACTCATTTTTTTACTTAATTTTACAGTTTTAGGCATTTTTATCAATTTTATTTAATAATGAAATTTTTTTTAATTAAAATTCACATAATTTTCAAGTTTTTATAGAGATTTATAGAGAAAAGAATTACTCAATTAAGTAAATCAATTGATATCTAGTTGAATTATCTTTAAATAACCATTTATTATATTGAATCACTTATAAACAGGCTACTAATGACCAAAGGCCGGATTTCGGAGCAAAACTTGTTAACGGTCGCGAAATCTGGTGGTGAATACTTAGTCATTACTCTAATAGTTTGGATTTTGATAACAATTATTTATTTATATAATTTAAAAAAATATCAAAATCATCACTTTATTCAATGTTTTGCTCCAAAATCCGGCCTTTGATAATGACTAATCATCATAATTAACGTGAAAATGTTTTGAAAAACCTTGTTGAAAACCTAAATAACTACAAATTCTTGATATTATTAATGATTGTTTTTCATACTAGATAATAATATCAAGTGCTATTTATGAAAACTGTTATCCTAAGTTATAACTACAAGTAAAATCAAAACTTAACATATTTTAAGTTTTATATATTTCAATAACCTTGGTTAAATTATTTCAATGAATATTCTAATAATCTTAAATATAAAGTAATTTAACTTGATAAACATATTAACTTTTCAACTTGATCATTATGACTTCTATGTTTTAGTGGACGAATACTGTATTCGACTTTGTATTGACTATTATATCTTCGATTATACTGACAATACTTGTTATAAAACCACTTCAAAATGTCATCGATAAGATAACTCTTATTTATAAAGAAGATGATAAGGACTTATCTCTTGTAAACAATTTATGAATAAAATATTTATATGGTATATAACTTATAAGATATTCATTTTAACAATTACTTGAACAAGGTCATTATAAGAAAATAATTACTGCCTGCAATGTAAAAGTATTGATATAACTCATAGCTATTCATTGGGAATAAATCATAACAATAGTAACCAATTGAAGGTCCGCTCAGTTTCTCAATAAAGTTCTGTATTTTCCACCGAATTATTGGATTCAATCGTTTAGTTTTAGTTATAATAGAAAAGAGTTTGAAGTAAGGCTTATGAGCACTTGTACTGATCCAAGTGCTCATTAAATTGAAACTGATTACCGCCCAAAAACAGAGAATGAATATAAAACCAGTTGATATTCGGCCCCAAATATTGGTATCACTTTTATGTAAGATATAAAGCATTAATTGGAAACCAATGGTTGCGATATAATAGATAATGAATGTAATGTTTCGGAAAAATAGATTCAAACGCAAAGTCCATAACTCATAGTAATTGTGTTCACCGATTCTTAACAGTAATAACCATATGTTTGAGATCTGATCCTTAGAATTGTGACTCAAAGATATTTTAGAGTCGATTTCATTAAATTTCAGTTTAAGATAATAAGAGGACGTATACCACATAAGGAAACCAAACCATACATAACCAAAGCTTTGCTGAACTGTAAAACCAAACACCAGGTTTAGGACCACATAATTCACAATCAAATCTTTCCAATTATCGAGAAATAAATACATAATTGTTGTGGAAATGAAACCGAATAGGAATACAAACACAACCAGAATGTAATATATTGACCTTAAGAAGTATTCGGTCAATAAATTGAATCGCAATACAAATTTACGATAATTTTTGTCATTTAATTTATACTTGAATTTGTTATCTCTGATCAAAATAGCAAAGTTTATATAATAAACTTTTTTGTTAAGTTCCATATGTGTGGCAACTATTCCTATGCTATTAATACTAACAGCGAGTATTAACAGCATATAAAGCATAACTTTACTGTCACCCCATAAGTAGGTTGGGTCGAGTGTCCACTCTTTGAACTGGGGAATAGTTGCTAGAATGGCACGAAGTGTATTCATAAAGAGTGCCACTCGTGTTGACAATACGATGAACATTCTCTTCTTGGAAAAGTCACCCTTCATATAATATTCAAAATCTTTTGATACTAAAAGAAAATTATTGACTCCATATGATGTAAGGCTATCGATTGCCTTGTTTACATCTGTTCTCTTGCTAAGAAAAGATTTAAATACTTTTTCTCTGTTTTCTTTACCTAAAAGTTTAAATAAATTCATATTTAAATTATTTATCATTACTTAAACCAAAAAAAATTATTAAATGGAAATATAAGTTTTAAATTCAGATTTAGAAAATCTCATATATATATAATAATAATTTATTCAATTTATATTGAATGCACGCAAATTCGTAATTTTAAAATTTTTTTGAATTTTTAAATCGAATATCGAGAACAAATGTTCAATAAATTATATGTTCTTGAAAATAATAAATTTAATAATATCACGCAAAAATATCATTATTTTTATTTTATTTTGTGATTTTTTCGAAAATGATAAAAATTCAAAAATTTAAATAAAAATTTGATAATTTTATATTTTATTTGAAATAACAAGACTTAATTATAATAAAAATCACCTAGAGCAGTGATGCACAAGTTCCAAATGACAGAGAAAACACCCAAATTTTTAGTTGAAGCAGTGATGTCTCCGGGTGGGATAGATAGAGGGGTACCTAAATATTGCCTCAGGGGGAATAAGGGGAAATTTAAAATCGTTATAAAAATTCCTATTGATATTTTAAAGTATATATTAAGCCATTTTACTAAATATTTAATCAATTTAAAGCCTGTTAAATCATTTTCATACATATTTTCATTGAAAAAAACTTGAAAATTACAAAATTTACTGAATTTCTAATTTTTTTTTGTAAATTAAAGATTATTAAATAAGCCTAAAATCTGTAATAAAAAGGTTAAAAATGACTTTTTCAGATATTTTTATTATTATATACGAATTTTCATTTATGTTTTTTCCTAATATTTTCTTTACTTACTAAATAAAATGGCCCATAAGAGACATCACTGGGTTGAAGGTGACGCTGATTTGGGTAAAAATCAAAATTTTATTATTTTTATTATTAAACCAAAAAATCCTCTCCTAATATCACAATTGATTATCAGAGAAAATTGAAAAAACTACTCATAAGAACTCTATTATATATCTAAAACAGGGTTTAATCTTAATAGTTATATTGAATAATTCAATTCGTTCATATTTTGAATTTTTCTCCTAAGTAGGTATATAAACATCCAGAATCTCTGAAAAATTAACCAATATTAATTTAGTGAGCATGTTACATTATATATAAATTGGCCAAAAAAATTTCCCACCAGATTTTAGGTGCTGGGTCATTTAATTGGTAGAATCAAAATTTTGGTAAACTGAGTTATGAAGAAAACAATAACTCTTTATTTAATTCATTCATCGAATTAATAAATATTAGTATCTTTGTCTTTAAACTAAGAATGGTAACTATTGTTGTCTTCAAAATCGCCCCTAAATAATTAAACGAGTAAAAATAAATATAAAAAGTTTTATTTCAGTGATAATTAACAATTCAATAAAACTATTAGTTTCTAATCATTTAAAATGAATATTCAAATAATATTGCAAGTTAAATTAATGATTAAAATTGGTCATTACCAAATTAATATAATAAAATTATGAACTTGATAAAATGGAGAAGAGATGTTGTATATTAATGGGGCATAATTTTAAATTAACATGAAAATGAATATTTGAAATACTTTTTTTCTGCACTTTTTTTATTAGCCTTATTCTAAATTTATAATTACAATTTTTTTTAATAATTTATATAACAACTTCATTCTGAAATATTAAACTTTGGTTCAAATGGAAAACGAGCTCCTGGTCTTTTATTAATCATTTTTAGATAAAATAAGTCAATTATAAAGAAATGTTTTATGATAAAAATTGTTTCAAAATATATTTTGATTACAGTTTTATAAACCTTTCTTTTAATATCAAAGCATTGATAAGTCTATTCAAATAGAAATGGTCCGTACTTTAAAAGCATCTTGTAAAATCGAGTTTCTGGTAAAATTGAATCTATTATAAGTGAGGTCAAACTGTATTTTTTTATTTGTTCACATACATGTATTTGAGCAAAATTTAGAAAAAAAACAATTCTCTTAGTATTAATTATACAGTTCGTCCTCGATTCAACCAGATTGTCGGTGATTGCAAAATTATCTGGTTAAATCGAATTCTGGTTATATCGAGACTATAGGAAAAGCAATGTTAAAATATGAGGTTTATAGGTATTCATTACTATTTGTTTAATTCAGTTATTTTTGTGATGATTTTGGTTTTTTAAATCAATTTTGATGATTTTTTCTCTCTGAATTTTCAAAAAATTATATCAAACTTTGAGAAATTGACATTTTGTGTTATATTTGAGTCTTAATCAGTAGTCTTATATAAGAAATGGAATTAAAATAAGAATTAAAGGTTATTTTATACTTGTTCTAATCAAGTATAAAATTGAATAACTAAAGTTTTAATAAGTTTATTCAGTTTAAATCAAAGAAATTAAACATTTTATTCAAGCATTTCTGGTTAAATAGAAAAAGTTCCATATGGATAGTTTGAGAATTGTATCTGGTTATATCGATGTTATGGTTATATTTAGTTGGTTAAATCGAGAATGATAAATCGAGGTCAGACTGTATATCAAATGATATCAAATATTGAGAAAAAAAAGTTAGGTTTGGGAAGAATAATTGGTAAAAGATATATGAAATATGTATTAGATATGAGCAAACCTTTGATGGAATGCCTTCAGTATTCTGTTCAAAGAGAGAGAGAAATAGATGTATAGAAACTAAACAGTATAGTTTTGTTTTTCTTTTCTAAATTTCACATTAAATGAACAATTTTATGAAATTTCATTTTTTTTAGCTTATGATATAAGGCAGCACACATTCCAAAGTTTATGAAATAAAGCAAATAAAATATCTTATAATACAAACAAATGGAGTTTTTGGGAAAGAATTTTCAAAATCAAAGTATAGGACAATTTAATTAAATTTTTTAGATTCCAGAGTATGTAATAAATTACTTAACTCTTAAAACAAAGTTTTCAAATGAAATCAAATTTTTCACTAATTATTTAAAATTTACGTTTCAGTGGTTTTGTAAAAATTACTATAAATTTCAAGAGTAGGCGTTATTCACAGCTATGACTCCGGATATGTTTTTGAAATAAATTAATGTTAGATAAAATTTAATGAATTAGGCTATCAAGTGATAAGCAAGGTTGTTCAATTTAACAAAGATATTATCACTTAAATTTTGAATAGTATCAAGTAACATTTCAAACATGAATAAATTCATATTTAGGATTTAATCTATTGTACGATAAGTAAAGTGAAATTTCCTGTTTATGGCTAACATTATATAAATTTGTTTTAATACATTTTTAGCTAAAAACAACTTCATTTGATTTAATATTAAAATTTTAAATTTTATCAAAACTTTATTGACTCAATAAATCTGTTCTTAAATAGAAATGAAATCATTGGATAAATGTTAGTCCATTAGTTTAAAATTCTATTTAATGTTCAAATTGAGCTTGCTTTAACTTGTTTTAACTTGCTTTAGTTTAGGTTGGCTTTAATTTTCAAAATTTAATGGGCATATACTCCATAGGAAAGTAACGTTCAATAAATTATCTGAAGAATAGGTAAATGGCTTTTCTGTTGTGCATATATTTAGTTTAAAATGAGAGAAATGTATATTAAATTCAATAAAAAGATTAAAACTCAATGAATGGGATTTAATGTTTGAATCAATGGTTAAAGTTTTAAGATATTCACAGAAAAAGTCATTTTATATACAAAATAATTCAATAAAGAAATGTCATAAATAATGCAAAAAAATCAGAAATTCTTGCAAACATTTTCATATGAAATAGTGGCCATCTCTGAGCACAGAATAGGGTAATATCCCTCAAATAGAAAAAATAAAGTGTAATGAGTTCTGGCAGAGGAAACACAGAATTATGTAATAATCCATAAATATTTTGCTCACAAAACAGCAAATGTTATTCTGTTGTGCACTTTCTTAAGGGAATTGCTGTTAGTCTTAAGAGATCATATATTGTCTTTTGGTCTGATCTTTGGAAAGTGTTTTGTTTTTGATTGAATTAAATTTTTGTTTGTTTGGGATCTCATAATACAGTCGTTGCAGATGTGCTCTGAATTTAAATCAAAGTCTATTCATCACTCGCTATCTCTGGTTATAGAGAAACGTCTGAAATGACTCTTCTCTGTATGACTTAGAAATACATTTTCGGAGAATAACAAAAAGATAAAAAACAGTGGTTTTGAATTGAGATAAGAATGTTTTGGTGGGAAAACCATTTCATTTGAATAACAAACAGATATCTTCGTATTATTGATAGCATTCAATATGAAATTTATTCTAATTTATATTCAGTGGATAGACATCACTCACTCTGAAGAAAGTCATTGTGGAGCCACCTTCGAGGGCTCCGTATTGAATCTTGGTTTGAGAGGCCAAGTCTTCTACGCTCTCAATAGGAGTTATAACCCGATCGACAGTAAGAAAAGCCGCCAAATTTGCGGTATAGGAAGAGATTAGTATTAGTGTAAAGAACCACCAAATGGCACCAATTATTCGCGTAGATATGGATCGAGGATTCAGATCACAGCCCTGTTTCATAAGAGTCACTACAGTGAACCAGAAAGAGTCCGCGAGACTGAACTGATTCGCCAGAATATCCGATTCCTAAAGGATTAGAATTTTATAACAAAAGAGAAATACTTTAATTAATTGCTTTAATTTCTGTATAAACTCAACTCATTTTAATAATTAATAATTAATTATTTTTTATTTGTTTTGTATAATAAATTAGATTTTTCTAATTAAAAATATTTCTAAATTAATCTCTTTTTATGCAAAACCAAAAGTCTTTTAAATGAAAAAAAAATGAAAATGTTTTTCGTATAAAAATGAAATTTCCTAAAACTAAAAGATATTTTTTCATGACTTCCAAACAGGAATGTTCTCAAAAGAAAGTCTAACATTAAATGAAGTGGTAATACCTTTTCACACGGATGTGGGTTCTGCCACTCAAATGGACTAAAACGGGCGACAATGAAAAGTGTAGAACTGACCAGAATATAAGCCACGACGACATACATCCATATATCTACAGCTAATGGACTCATAAAAGAGAAGAGTCGAGTTGGCATTTGGGTCGGAATCTTGAAAAGGATTCCAATCCCTAAATTCATGAATGGTTTTGTAAAATCGATGACTTCTTCGCGCGCATAGCTTATAGTCATCGGTCCCAGAGCTAAGTCCGCTTTCTATTGATTAGAGACAATAAAATGTGATATACTTTAAGTTTAATCCCTAAACAAAAATAAAATCTCAAAACTAATTTAAAACAAACATTAAAGTAAAGTAAAGTAATTTAAGTCTCACTTTTAAAATCAGTTCTTTGACTAATCCATTCCACTCTCCAGTTGTGACGTTTTGAGCGCCAAACTTCTTGTCGGGAACTAAATATAATTCATAATTGAATCCCAATTCTTTTGAGATGGCGTTCAGCAGATCAATACAAAAGCCCTCAAATTTGACGGGTGCCGATGCGTTCACATGTTTGATCATTACATAAGGCGTTTCCTAAATTGCAAAATAAATTAACTTTGAGTAATCCTTAATTATTATTTGGAATATTTTAATGACTCTAACTTTTTATTAATGGGTGAAAATCTTATATAAATGTCAAACAACTTTCAACTTGCTAATTTGAATAATTAATTCTTAATAATTTACTTTTTGAAAGTTACTAAAGTTTTAATCAATAATTTATGAAAATCTCAAATAAGCTAAAAAACTGTAACTTTTTATTAAAGAATAAATTAAATAAAGCGTTTGTCCCATCGTTTACGTTACATGCAATGCAGACCTATGGAGGTTACGCATTGAGCATTTGATACAATACAATCCAATACAATTCAATACAAAAAGTTCCCGTCTTTTCCCGAATTTTATTTT
>JAQFZL010001584.1:0-10045 GCA_034695685.1 Galumna lanceata | reverse complement strand
GGTTTTGAGTTTTGGTTAAAACTAATGGTTAGTTAAAATTATCGGTACTTAAAATTAATGGTTGAGTACTGTATTTTGTAATAAAGTGTGGAATTCCTTCAAAAATCCAATCATAAAATTTTTCAATCATTTGATACAAAATTTGAAGTTAAAAATATCCTCATTTTATGTTAAATAAGTCCCAGAATTGACGCAATCCTATCATACGATTAGATTTTATTAAATAATAAGAAATTTTTTTATTGTATCAAAAATAATGATAATTTTGGGGATAAATAGGAGTCAAAGGTATGACTCCTATTCATTTGAATTTATTTTATTTCATATGTGACTCAAAAGTTGATGAAAATGTGGACTTTAATCTCAGTTTTAATTTTAATTTTTATTTTAACCTTATTTTGGTTTTATAGACGATTCAAACAAATGTCAATATTGAGTAAAAATGGTATTCCGGGTCCAAAACCGAACTTTATTTACGGAAATTTATTTGAATTTAGAGATCTCTCACCGATTGAGAGACAAAAGGTTTGGATTGAAAAATATGGTAAAGTTGTCGGCTGTTATTCCGGTGCCAAACCTATTGTTTTAGTGGCCGACCCGGAGTTGGCGAAGAATATACAGATTAAGGACTTTAATTATTTCATGGATAGACCACACCTTCCGATGAGATTTTTATATCCGAGTGAAAGACACGACGGATCCCTCATAAGGAGTTGTGGTCAGCGATGGAAACAAATGAGAAGTGTTTTGACGCCAACATTCAGTGCAGCAAAACTTAAAACAATGACTCCAATCATTGATGACTCAATCAATACATTCCTCGATATAATCGATGACAAATCAAAAACTGGAGAAGAATTCAATATTTATGAATTATATCAGAAACTAACCACTGATGTCATCGTGAGAACAGCTTTTGGAGTGAAGAGTGGTATTCAAAATGATAGCAATAATAAGTTCTTGAAAGCTGTTCAACAAATACTTGAGACAAAAGTCAATAAATTTGTATATCTTTTGGTCAACTGTTTTCCAGAATTAAATTATTTTATTCATCCGATCAGAGTTTTTGATGAAAATCTTCGATATATTCTAGGATTGAGTCCTATGAGACCTTTGGTTCAAATGAGTTCAAACATAATTAAACTAAGAAAAGAAAACCCGAGTCTTCGCAGAAACGACTTATTGCAAGTTATGCTCGATTTGAGAATAAACGCTGAGGACATGTCTACGATGAGTGACCAAAGTTTGACCGCCAGTTATGATGAAAATGAAAACTCTTCAAATGAAGGACAACAAAACGGATCAAAATCAATGAAAAGTACCAAAAATAAGATTTGTTTAACTCATGAAGAAATTAAAGCCAATTGTATGTTGTTTTATGGCGCCGGATATGAGACTACCAGTACTTCATTGGCATTTATAGCTCATGTTTTGGTCAACTATCCTGAAGTGCAAGAAAAGGTTCGACAAGAAGTGATACAACTATACGAAAGTGAAGGTACACTAGACTTCAATGCAGTCAATGGTTTGGAATACATGGAGTTTGTTATTAAAGAAACGATGAGAATATATCCGCCGATAATAACATTTGTATCGCGAGAGTGTTTACGTGATTACAAATACCAAGACATGACTATTCCAAAGGGAACGGTCGTAGCGATGGCCACATACTACTTACATCACGACCCGGACTTTTGGCCCGAATCTGAGAAATTTGACCCTGACCGTTTCAGTCCTGAGCGCAGACATGAAACACATCCATCTTCTTGGCAGCCCTTCGGCAGCGGTCCTCGAAATTGTGTGGGAATGCGTTTCGCCTTTTTTGAAATGAAACTCTCTTTGGCTAAACTACTGCTCGGCTATAGACTCGAAAGGGGAGAGAAGACCGAAATTGGTGACCCCACCACTACATGTAAACTAATATCATTTTCCCCTAAAAACGGTATTTACGTAAAAGCAGGCAAACTTTGAGCACAATTTGCGAATCACTTCCTTTAATGTTAAACATTTGTGACTTTTAAGCCTCACTCATATCACGCGAAACACATTTTCCCTATTATTTTAACCATTTTCACAACTTTTGATTAATTATTCACAAATGATTAATAGAATAATTGCAGAGAATTTTTATTTTGAACATTGTGCATGGTCATGCACTCGTATAAATTTACATTTCTAATTAAAATGATTAAAGCTTCTTATTATTAAAATGAGCATGATTAATTCAAAGGCTAAAATTACCTTATTAGAATTTCAATATAAACAATAGTAATAAAATTGTTTTGATGAATAAATAATCAGACAAAAATATAAGCAAGCTAATTAATGATAAATATTAACATTTAAGCCAATGTTTAAATGTGTAACAAAAAAAACCAATCTTATAATTGCTCATTGTTTGGACGTAAATGAAGTTCAAGGTAAGTCCAGTCTTTTCCAAACTCTAATCAATTTTTCAGACACTCTTTACTCAGAGGTGTGCAGACCAATAGTTAAGTTTAAATTACCCTGTTCTATTATTGGAAAATTATTCTAAAAGAATTTTTTTAAAGATATATTTATGCAAGGTATATTTTTTTGGCTGAATAAGAACATAAAATTGAGCATAATCATAAACATAATTATAATGATAATCATGATCAATGATCACAATTATTCTAAAAAATGAATGATAAGGAACTGTTCATCACTGATGCTATTGATTACAGAGATTTGTTGCATAAGTTGAAAAATCATTGGCCTTATGCCAGTCTGTGCCAAGTACTGCATCACAATTCACATCACTGCCTGTGCTTTATAGGCATCTGAGCCCTACACTCAGTCCTATCACTCATACGAATCATAATTAAATTTAGTCTTTTCTCTCCTCTCATATAATAAAAGGAAAAATTGTTTTTATTGTTGAAAACATACAATAGTTTGCATTCGTTTTCAAATTCACAGAAAAGAAATTCGAGATCTCTTTGAATGAGTTAATGATAATCTATTTTTTACCAAAAAATACATCAAATAAAGAGAAAAATGAATTCAAATGACGTTTTCGTTTTACGCTTTATTTTCCAACTTTTGTTTTAATTGAATTTTTGATTTATTCACTAGAAATATGGTATGATCAAGCTACTTTATATTAGCTATTTTTTACGATCTTCCTAGATTTTATTTCATACAAAGATGTTTTTAAATGTTTAATTTAATCTTTTTTTGAATCCAATGTATTTAGAATTTGTTTTTTTAAAATTTTTAGAAATTTTATCCTTTAATAAATTCATATAAACTTGTATAATTTGCACCTTGATCATTCTTTATGGCATTAGATTAGATTTAAGGAAAGTTTTACAAAAACTTGTGGTTTTAAAGGGTTTCATAAAAGATAAGAGTTTTGCAGACTTTAGACTTTTAAAAGATTTCATATTTCAGTGTTTTTTTTTAATATTAAATATAATATTTTATTAAAAAGATTTTCAAATTTTTGTGTAATAGTTGTGAACGTAATGTAAATCAAAACTAATTTCTAAATAAACTAAACTAAAAGTTAAGCAAAAAATTATTAATATATAGATCTAAAGGAAATCGATTAATGACTGCTTCGTTGGTAAGTAATAAAAGAATGCATTTAAATATCCTGTTATTTGAAGCGGATTTTGTTAGATTAAAACTATGATGGTATACAATATCCACGATCAATATGTAGTATATATGAGAAATATTTTTCTTTTGAAACTAATAATAAATTCTTGAAATATTACGAAAGTATTTCTATTTTTAATAATTTTGTGTTATATTCTAATGCCATAAGTTTGAGATCACTGTTTATCATAATTTATCCTTGGTCATGTTTTCAATTTATAGGATTATCGTAATTGTATGCGAATTTAATTGTATGCGAGTCTTCAATATATCGGTTTTCAGTTAATTAATGCGAATAACTTTAGTCTGAATACTAATCGCATGAATCATATGTTTATTATTTGATTTAATTAAAGTTCCTTATAGTTAATAAGCAAGATACATTACCAACATTTTTCAAATTACATATATTTCCTTGATTTGAAGTATAGCTAGGTCAATAATTTAATGGAAAACAATTATTAAATATCTATAAAATATAAGTTATGTAATAACAAATAAGCATGCTAATTACAAACCTAAATAAAACTAGGTAACTGCTTATCATTATAAACAAAATGTTAAGTTTAATAATTGATTTTGCCTTGATGTTTTATAGAGATTTGCATTGAATATGTTTCTTTTGCCAAACCAATGAGGACCTTGGCCATTCTTTTATATTCATAACTAATCAAAAATTAATTAGCTAGGTGATTTGTAGAAAAACATCTTAAATGTGTTATAAAATGTGCCAAAACGTGAATTATTTGCACTTAGAAATTGAATTACATTAACATTGTTTGGAAAGACTATCCATTTTCTTCTCCAAACAAATATTAATTATTAAATGCGTTTTCAATCATTTTGTTTACTAAAAGTACCTATTTTTAAAACAAGCAGGGTCATCATTCTTCACAAACCATAGGATGTGCTTTTATTTTAGGCTTTTTTTTAAAAATTTTAACAAAAGTTTTGTAAATAATTTCCTGAAATTTAAAGCTATTGTTTGAAAGAAAAACTGGTTTTATATAAGGATTTGTTTTTTGTTTGCTTTTGTCTCTCATAAGAAAAAAATGGTATAATAATTGTGTTCTTTAGATATGTTGGGAGTATCCTTAAATGTGCTTGATTATTTCTAAAAATGAATTTTCCGTGAAAATGGGTTTTTCCAAATAGATTTCACCAATACTTTATATAACACTTTATTTAACGTACGTATTCTTTGAAGCATACATTTAAATTTGCAAGCGATGACTATCACCATAGTAACTCCTGGGTCAACTATAAATCTTGTGTACTGCCAAACATCGCTAATTTCAAAGATTGGATAAATATTTTACAAAGTACCATGATATTTTGAAAATTATATTGAAAAAATATAAACTTTAAAAATATACTATAATTTTTTTCTAAATAATTATAATTAAATCAATTAAATTGGATTTGATATTAATCTTATGATAAAACTGGGTTCGACTCTAATACTATTGTAGGCGTTGTTTGTCGTATTAAACCGTGAATTGAATGACTGAATGATTCAGTGCTGAAGAGAAAGACATTAATTTGTGTTAAAATGTTTTGATTTCAGTGCGAAAAGTGTTTTGTTTACACTTTTATTACATAATTTGTTTCCAATTAAAACAATCAATAAATTCAAATAAATAATCTGTGAAACTCATATTAAAGGAGTAATGAAAAAGTCAAACAAGATATTACCCATTCGTTCAAATGTTAATTATATCTAATCCACTATTTTTACACAAATTGTTGTTTTGTTTTTTAAATACAGTTTTTTATTTAAATACCGTTTGTTTGCATTGATTTTCAATCTCTTCGTAACAAATGTCAGTAAAAACGAGTCCTTAGTTTTGAAAAATTGTTTTTTAAATAAACAAAAAAAACTGAAATACAATTGAAAATCAGTGAAGCCTTAAATTGCGAACCAATTGATTGGAGAGTTTTTCTTATCGTTTATTAATAAACAGTTTTTAATAGTGTTTTAAAAATAAGTTTTTAATTAATTGTTTTTCAAAACTTCAAACAAAAAAAACGAGTTTTGGGATGAATGGCAGCAAAAGAAATGAACGAAAAACTAATTAACAAAAAATATTAATTTCAATAATAACTAAATAATTATGTCTTTGAATATAAGACCGCAAACGAGTTTAAAAAGAAGTGTTTCAACGCCGGGGACTCTACTCCTCAATTGGCGAACAGTCCTCAACCAGAATAGCGTAAGACAGGGTTCTCTTATTTGCACAGAATAGTACCTTTTCGTTATGTCAGTACACTTACCCCTAACACTCCAGGCAATAGTCAGATAAAGTTATTGACAAAATTTTAACCCAAAATATGCCTAAAGTTTGTGTCATATGTTTTGTATTAAAATCTTTTGACTTTTAATCAGATATTTCTGATAAACAGATATAAAGTTTACAATAATTTTCTTGTATTCACTCGTCTTTTCAAAACCATTTGGTCTAATGTTTAGACGTTTTTATCGTTTCGTTTATTTTTTGGTTCAATTTATTTGATTGAATTCAACGATTAATTTATTTAAAAATCTTTTCTTTAGACTACTTTCAAAGAATAAACCTTTTGTCTAATTTTAATCCCTTTTAAAGTAGTTTTTATTTGTGATATTTTTTATGAGAAAAATCATAGAAAAGTTTTAATGAATGAAATGCAAGAGTTGTTCAAAGATTTGTTATTTTATTTCATAAAAAGTGATTTATTTGATTATAAACGATTGAAACACTCGTTTCAGACGGATTCCGATCGGATTGATAGCAAGTTTCAGTTGTTGTCCGTCGGTTCCCACAACAGTCCCACATCTAATCAAAGTCCAGATCTGAGCCGAAACAAATCAGTGGATTACTCGCCCCCTATTAATACAACTCAATTTGATTTCGGTGACTACCACTCAAAGTATGACAACATAACAGATGTGTTAAGAGTGTTGTCCGAAGACTTGGCCTCACAGCTCACTCTTATTGATTTGTCCATTTTTTCTGTCATTCAACCACAAGAGTTGTCTTCCGTTCAGTGGACGGGTAGCAGAAAATGTGAGTTCTCGCCAAATGTGGTCGCATTCACGCAAAGATTTAATAGAGTGAGTCATACATACATCTAATGTTAATAAACTAATCTCTTTGTTTGCATTACTATTTGCCATAAATATTTGTTTTTGGATCTGATTATACTCTCTTTATATCTCTCCCTCTCTTTTTTTCCCGAAAATTAAAAATAAATTTTTGTTTATTAAAAACAATCCAAATATAATTGTGGTGAACAGGAAAAACAAAGTTTGCTTGCTACTAGTTTGTCCGTTAGACAAGGAAAGTTGCATGATATTATATATATTCTGTAATTGAGAAGTTATATATCCTGTAAAGTAATCGGTCGGAGATTTTTCCTGCAGTCAATGATTGTTCCTATAGTCATGTCATTGAATGCATATTCACTATTAATGCAATGATTTGAACGTTTATCGATGCTATTAAATAAATTATCTTGTTAATATCCTATAGATGAACGTTTATCGATGAAACGTTAACATTTTTTTTTCAGTCATAGAATTTACCAAGGTTATTGATTGAATTAACTATCTCTTGACCATTATTTACATAACAAATAAGTCGTTTCCTTTTTTATGATAACTTTCCCCTATTCTGAGCTTTTGTTTTATTAAGACTTTGTTTTAAGTCAATGAACTTTTGTTTTCATTGATTCGTTTTTTAGTCTAAATAAATGAATGCATTCTTTGAATAAATATTTTTTTCGCAAAATTTAAGTTTTAATTAAAGTTTGAATGGTTTGATCCATAGGTCAGCTTTTGGGTAATACAGGAAATCTTATCGCACTCTTTGGCCAAACAAAGAGCAGAAGTGTTGAGTCATTTCATAAAAGTGGCCAAACGTTTACTCGAATTAAATAATCTTCACTCAGCCTTTGCTATAAAGTCTGCGCTATTCAGTGCTCCCATCCATAGATTGACTAAAACTTGGGCGGTAAGTGATGTTTGTGTTTAGTCCCACTAATATATCATAAGATTATCATTTGTTTTAATAATTTATTTATTGATAAGAGTTTACTAAATGATTGATTGTTTTCTTCTTCTGATTTGATGTTTGGTTAACAGCATTTGTCCAAAAAAGATAAGCAATCCTTTGACAGACTGTCGGAACTGTTCTCCGATAGCGACAATTTTGAGCGATTGCGCGACCATTTGAGTGCTGCGAAGACGCCGTGCATTCCATATCTTGGGGTTTATTTGCATGACATCGTTTACATAGATGTGGCACACCCTCAGACCAGAGGTCTGGAAAATCCTCAGCGAAAGCAAAAAATGGATTCTATACTCAGAATAATAGCAGAATTCCAGCGTTCAGTTTATGGTAAATGACTATTGATTTTTTGATAGTAGTTTTTTGTACTTTACATTAGTCAGATGTTTGACCTCCCCTTCCATTCAAACAAAGTGTCATATGTTTGAATCCTATGGGAGTTTTGATCGACTGATGCATTCCTGTGCTTACATTAATGGAATTTAATCATTGATTTTATTCTGAATGAGTCGATGAATAGACAATAGTTTTTTATCGATTTCCATATGAAATGATTGCAATCGATTCGATTTAATGATAAAACCTATCTTTGCAGACAATCTTCCAATTTTGCCAAACCTTCAGAAATATTTACTTTCCGTCAGATATATAGAAGAGCTTCAAAAGTTTGTCGAGGATGAGAACTATAAGTAAGATATTTAAACAATTCAATATTAATTTCCTTTTCTTAATATTAAATAATTTGTGTTTAATATTTAGGTTATCCTTAAAACTGGAACCACCAGAAAGTGATAATAATAAGACTGTTTTTTATGTCCGAGAAAACAGTCAAATCAAATCTTTAAATAATAGCATAAATTTAAGTGTTTCTGAACAGAATAGTTTAACGGCTAATAATACTAATCGTTTGTCTGTTTGTGTGCCGTTGGGAAGCATTGACATTACAAATGCTAACTCAATGCCAGCCTATAATAAGAAGAAGTTCGCTGTCGGTCACAGAAAGTCTAACAGTTTGGGAACAAATGTCTTATCTTCCATTACATCATTTCCTTTAACGTCGAGATCTATGTCGTCAAAACAAAGTGTTAAGAATAATAGAAATCGTTGTCTAATAGACGATAGTGTCATAAATGATGAACCAATTATTAAATCAGTAGAAACAATGCAAACCTCTTTTTTACCCAAATTTGATATAATCAATGGTAACAAAAAGTTTATTGATTACGACGACGACAAACCATTGAATGGTTTCGACAAATTTAATGAAGAGAAAATCATATTTCAAGGAATGGTTAAGAGGAAGACTATCCTAAAGGAGGGAAAGAAGCCATCTGTAAGTTTTGCAAACTTTTGTTCAGTGGTTCGTTATCTTGTCTTTGACTTTAGTTTTTCTGAAATTTTTAATTTCTATTTATTTATTCATTGTTTTATTTATTTAGATTAATAGTTGGGTCAGGTATTGGCTCGTTTTACAGGGAAATTATCTATTATTTTATGATTCCAAACAGTTTAAGAATTATCGGACAAATATTGTAAGAATTATTTATTTTTTTAGTTAATTTATAGTTAATTTGTTTTAACTTTATTTTGTAGTATCGCTCAAATCCACTAAAAGTGAGAACATTAAATGGTTGGTTCGTAGCACTGGTTGAAGACATTCAGACTTCAGATACATTCACATTAACTGATAGTTTAGGAAAAAATGTTTATAAATTTCAGGCACAGACACCACTCCAGGCATACGAATGGTATAAACGAATAACACAAGTCTTGTCTGAGTTGAAGAGCTGTTCCACAAAAGCTAATCACATGTCTCTCATCGACTTCGAAGAAGATTCCACTAATAAATCAAATAGAAATCTATTACAACTGCCCTATACTTGATTGACGGGCGCTGTCTTTCAATAGTTTTATTGTAAATTGAAATATAATTCTTAACTTTTTTGTGAAAACGAAACCAAAAATTTTCTTTTTATTATATTAACTGAGATTTTAATGTTTTTATATTTTATTCTTTAAATATTTCTCAGAAATCATTTAATGAAAAAAATTTGTTTAAAAATTAACTCATTTAACACATATTGTGTTTTAAATAAAAGTTTTTCTCTTTTTAAGGTTTTTGTTTACTTTTATTTTAATAATTATTTTTTATAAAAACACTAAAATAATTATAAATAATTGATTTCATATAAAAGTTTAATAATTGGATATATTTAATACGTCAACCGATAGGTTAAAGTTTAACCGTTTTCTTGGTTTTGGGAGATTTTTGATTTGTTTTCTAAAATATTAGACATACAGTTGGGAATCAATAGCGTCAACAAGATCGGGGATAAGGATTTAGTTAACCGTATTGGTTACTTAACGCTATT
>JAQFZL010001583.1:0-10050 GCA_034695685.1 Galumna lanceata | reverse complement strand
TATAAATCAATTAATGTATTATTTATTACAATTTTTATCAATTAATGATATATAATATCAATAATATTATCAATATTTATATTAAACTTATTTACTGTAAAATTACGTACAAATTCAGCTAAAACTTAAAATGTTTATGATTTCATTGATTTGATTAAATTTTCATTAATAGATGTCTGAATGTGTTTTTGTGAACCCATTTTTGGAAAGAAAAACAAATCAAATCTTAATTTCAATTAATTTTGATAATTAAATGACTTTCAAAAATATTTACAATTGTTTATGAAATGAATTAACAGAACTGAAGACTAATAAACATATGAAAAGCTCGACATAAAATTATAGAAAAAACTAATCAATTTTAGATTAAATTAAATTTTACACAAAAATTTATTCATTGTTTTCATATCTCCAAAAGTTTGACCCATTTTTCAAAATATCTTAATAACTATTAAATATTAGATTCGAATTCTTAGTCATTTCAGAATCCCTTCTGGTTTTTATAGAATAAAAAGTATGATTTTGTGCCTTGATACTTATTAAGGTTGTTTTATTTTCTAATTTAGAAAATGAAGCCTTAATTGGAGAATAAACACAATTTGTGGGCTCAAGAGGTGGCCCACTATTCAAAAGACATGATGACCGACACTCCATATTATAACAATAGTCAACACTTAAGACATCGAATTAAAGTTAAGACAATTTATAAGAGATTTTTGTTTTCAAACAAATAAAGTCTCCATTTTTGAATATTTCACTTATTTAAGAATATTGAGATCGAAAAACACAAGTTTTTCGGCTAAACCACCTTGGTCATCATTGAGTAACTAATAAAGCGTAAGGAACTGATAATAATTGAATGTGAATATAAAAAAATGAAACGAATGAATGATAATTACAGTTCAAGAATTTCAAAACACTGAACATTTCGTTAATTAACATCAATTATATTATAAATTATATGAATAGTATTAGTAGTGATGTTCACAAGAATTTCAAATTTTAAGCTTCAATTAAATGAATGCAAAGACTATCAGAATTGTTGCTACCCTGTATACAATTTTCATGGTCAATTTTAAATCAAATTAGATTTAATTTAATTATAATGATTATACTATAAAGTAGTGATGAGTTTCTTGTCTAACATCCAAGAGATGACACGAATTTAAAGAATCAAAAAACAGAATTAGTTTTTTACTCTAATTTTGAGTTTTTGTATTCAATATTTTTTTTAATAAAAGTAATGTGTTTTCAAAAGTATCCAAATATTAAATTTCTTACAGAACTGCGAAGAAATACCACCAAAAGGCAACGTTTTTAATAATTATATACACAAATACATATTCTGTTCAAATGAGAATCGATTCTAACGGAGTTTAAGTCAAACGAAATGCTCAAAACAACAGTTTTTTACACATCCTTTTCAACTTATATTATAATTATAATAAAAAATTCGTTAAATATGTTGTGTTTCGAATAATTCGTGAATTTTTCAAAATTAATTAAATAAACATTTATTTAAAGAATATTCACAACAAAACAGGAAAACACTTAAATCGGTATTCTTTTAGTGATTCTTCTTTTTTAACAAAACATTTGTTTGTCTTCACTTTCAAAAGGGAGTCAATGGTCTAACTCGCGTGAATATCCATTATATGTTGACCTGAGCTGTCATAAGGAGAGCCTTGCGAAAGACCCGGATGACCCATTGGGCCATGTGCCATCATCATGGCCGGGTGAGGGTGTCCTGGTAATAACATATTGGAGTGCACTGGTGATCTTAAAGACTGTGGATTAATCGGTGAATAGCCTCCCATTCCACTCATATGACCACTCATTCCCATCGATGCGTCACCACATCCTTGCATTCCTTTTAATATAAACAATAAACAAAATTAACTGAAATTCATTTAAAGAGCTTTTATTAAGAAATCGCTTAATTAAACAGTTTTTCTAATATATTGTTGGGTAGTATTGATTGTTTCGGGAAATAATCATTGGAAGTAAAGAAGTTTAATAATGGCTTTCTTTGTTAGCTTTCGGTTATCTTTGATAAGAACTGATAAATCAAAGTAAAGATAAATCCTTTGATCACACAATCCTTTGATTCAATTGAATACGTCGTTAAGAAAATGAATTAATAGTATTATAATTGACATTTAGTTAAAATCAAATCCTTATAAACCGCTTTTAAAACTCAATTGAATTTAGATTTGGTTTAAGATTGCAATTAAATAGCGATTACTTCCAAAGATTGTCGAATAACTTGTATTCAAAGGTTTAAATTTTATGTAATTTTCAAAGAATTTAAATTTGAATACCATATGAAGAGTCAAAGGATACCAACTGATAGCTGGCAATCAATTTCAATGAATAAATTAAAGGTTTGAATATTTTATAAAAAAAAAAATTAAAAACTAATCCGAATAAGAAATTTTGAGAACATTTTAAGAAAATAATTTTTAGGATTCATGTGATTCAAGGCTTGAACTGAATTAAAATTAATCAAATTATAAGTTTTCAATGAAATTAAAATGTTTTATAACGCTTTTGATTGATATTCAAAATTATAGGAACTCAGCATTTCTTTGAAATTATTATTTTAGTAAAAATATTTTTTTTTTGAAAATTCATATTTTATGAAGAAATTGAAGATTCGGTAATAAATCCTTGAATTTAAAAGACTTCTTCAAATGACCTTCGAGTTTATAACATTATTTTTGGTAAAAGCAATCCATCAAAAGTTTACTTGGAGTGAAAAAAAGAGAAGGAATTCATTTCTCATTATTTGGTTGAATACATAATTCTGGGATTAATGCTATGCTCTCATAGGAAAGGAGAAGTTATGTTATTTATCTGGATTTGTGTTATATGCAAATACCTGGTGGCCTGAACTGTTGGCTGCCATCCATCATGTATCCCATGCTTCCATCGGGACTGTATGCGGATCCAGCGCTGCCGATAGAACCTCCTAAGTCTGTGTATGAAAAAAAAGAGGATAAATATATAAAAAGCATTTAATGAGAAAAACCATTTCCTCATAACAGCTGATACTGAAATTGAATTGTTTGAACATCACTGGAGAGCAGTGACTGAATGAGAGAAAGGACTCATTTCAATGACCAACTAATGTAAGTTTTGGCTCAGAATTGCATTCAATACAGAGAAAGCTATGCATTAGAGCTGTATTGCGTCCAAAGACTCAACATTTCTGAAGCAGAACTTTGGTGGCAATCAATCACAAGTGCTGTCAATTTACGATACGCACTGCCAAAAGAACTCAATTCGTTCGGCACTGGCATACAATCATCTCAGGCACAGACCTTCTCTCAATTCAGTCTTATTTTACTGCAATTCTCTCTTAAATACTATTTTTTTATGGAAACAAAAATAAAATTTTGCTTCAATTTTACAATTTTTACCTAAAGTTATAAAATTATAGTAAATTAATAAGAAATAGTAATGGATTGCATCGATAGCTTACCTGCTCTGTTCGACTGGTCTATCATTGGTTGAACAATACGTCTTCTGGCGTTTATAAACCTGACATAAGAAATGAAGAAAAATTTATTAATAAGTGAACGAAATGCCAGTTTTGAAGCAATAATTTCTGGGAAACACAAACACTTTCATACATTTCGGGCAAAAACTCATTAAATATATGGCTGTGAATAGGCTTTCGGCTAAAAAGTGATACAATTTTATCGGATTCGATACTACTTTTCTGACAAAACAAGTGATATATCAAATATAACACAAAAATACAAAAAAAAGATATATTTATTATTAGATATAATACGATATAATGTAAAGTATTTGGAAGAATCGCTTTTGAAAATTACAATCCCTGAGTCCCTGCGGCCAACAGAGTTGAGGCAATATGAGGGTGATATACGCTTTTAACATTAGGCAACACATTATAATTTATGGCCACCTTATGAGTCAATATTACACTACAAATAGCAGTTCTCTTCGTTTAATGACATTATTGTAGAATTCAAAGCATTTTTGGACACAAAATGTCATTAACTGATTCTAGACTATAACCCCAACCGTTGGACAAATTATATTTTTCTCTCTCTCCCTCTCTTTCACTCTCTCTTCTCATTTTCCTCTCTAAGAGCTGTTGGAAAGTATGGTTACAACACTAGTATTCTTTGTTTACTAATTTTAAAGCTAATGTAAAGTTGATTGCATTAGTATTGGCTGCAAGTCTTCCCTTTTAACACATTTATATCCATTGAATTTATTTCCGCTGAGATTTGATCACAACTAAGAAGTCTTATTATACTTGAATGACATTAACAACAATTCTGAACCAACTTTTCGCTAAAAGAGTAGAGAATATGCAACGGATCAGAATATATAAATTTTGTCTCTTTTTCGCTCACAAACTGTTTGATGAATAATAATCTTTGGCTCAAAAGTGACAGATTTTATGTTAATAATATTAAACAGAGAATAAAGAGTGACAAACAGGATATTAGCTGTGGCTCATCATTGGCTCATCACTCACTCATCACTGAATTCCTATTGAATACTATATTATTCTGTCTCTGATTTTAAACTTTAGATTTGATTTTTTTTAATTTTTTGAGTGTAAAATAACATCAAAAAAAGTATAGTCATCGCTGAGAGCACTAACATCTTAGGCAAACATAAAATGATTCCCAAAAGGAGATAGTAGTGCTCAGAGCACAGCACAAATAGTGGAGTGAAATAATGCACACATTATTATATTGTTCGTAATTCACCGGAAAAGGGACAACCGTTTGATCCAATGAATTATGCAATGGGATTATCTGAATGGCACATACAATGACTGTTCTGTGCTGTGCTGTCTGTGCCAACAAAAACCGATAACTATAATTACACCAAAGCTTCAGATATATATTGCATTGAATTGGGATAAATCCAAACAGAAAGCGGTGGAGAAAACTATTTAGACTTTAAGTTTGTCTTTGAGTAAAACCTCATAAATATGAGACCTTTTCAGATAAAAAAACGGAATTTCCCTCTTTTTTTAGTTTACTTCAGGTTTTTAAGATTCAAAGACATTACATCTCATAATAGAGATTAAGTTAGGATTTTCTCAAAGAAAAAAAACCATTTCCTCAATAAATAATTAAATTCATACTATATTTGACAACAGAATTAAATGAACGGACTATAAGACCAAAGAACCAGAAATGAAAAATTAAACATTTTTGAGTTTAATCACTACAAAGAATGAGAAATTATTTACTCTTTAATACTTAAATATAGTTTTTCATTATTTCTTTGAGAGTCGAGTAATGTATTAATCAAAAACTGATTATAATTTATATTTAAGAATTGAATACAACCGTAAAAACAAAACCAAAATAGAAAAGAATTCTAATATTAGTTGATTTGGTCTTAAGTTCAGTTGAGTGGACACACCTGAATGAGAGTACAATTATCGCGACTACGACTCTGTGAAAGCCATTCTTTCGATTATAACTTTGAATCAAATGAATGAACGCTTCGAACAGATTATCGATTTTGCAATTTATGTGTTCGGGGGCTCTCTATTTCATGTCGACCAGAATATAAAAAAGTGAGAGAAGGGAGAGAGAGGGAGGGAGAGGGGAGAGAGAGAGAGAGAGAGAGAGAGAGAGAGATTACTAGAATTGATGAGAGGCTAATGCTATATATTCAATGTAATGTAAAACAGTTCTGCGGGACAGACATAGTTCTAAACAGATGATGAGGATTTGGATCTATTCATTACATTTAGTGAACATCATTAAATCATAGGTCATTTACTGCCACCACTATATTTGTTATTTCCCAAACGTAGCCTCATTTGATGCTCAGATTATAGCTGTTATTCGAGAACTAATATTGTCTTCAGTTATGACCACATTTTTACAACCGAAGAGTCGACAGTTATATACTTAACACTAATGAGACACTAATCAGTATTTTAGCGAACAATTAATTGATTTAAAATAATAAAACAATTAAAGAAATAATCGAAAAATTTGGGAAATTCTGTCAACTCTTAAAGAGTTTAATGAAAACTTAAAGTTTAATGAAATATAAAAGATTTTATCTTTTATGTGAAGTATTCTGTGCCCAATAGTTGTGCCAAAATTGCAATACTTTTCAACAGATGTTTGTAATGACGATCAATAAAGTGTTTATAGGAAGAAACGGAGAATAAAGTAGAGCTGCTTATTATTTAACTTATAATCAGACAAATGACAGTTCCCTCAATTGTCTACAATTCTTGAAGTCAGTGGAGTGTAGAACTCAAAAGTGTTTGTTTGGCTCAACTGTAAACCTCTCCAAATGATAAGTTCTCTTTTAGAGGTTTCAACCAAAAGCTTTTAATAATTGTAGACATTATAGACATTAGAAACTGTTAAACACTGAATGTAGTGGTTATACACCACAGGTCTTCTCACTATATATTTACCGGAATGTGAAGTACTATCAATTGGCTATCGTTTTGTCAAATTTGGACAAAAGAATAAAACAGAACAACAAAAGGACTGGATTTGACTTTTTTTACTTAAAAAAATAGAAAATGAAGAAAAACCAAATTTTTTTGCTGGAAATAAAAAATCAATAGAAGAGAGTAAAAAGGGAGAGAATGTATGTATATATATGTGAGAGTGAGTGAATGAGTGAGAGAAATAGAGAGAGAAGAAGGGAGAGAGAGAGAGAGAGAGAGAGGGAGAATTATTCCTGAAAAATAGCAATCTATGCAGTCATACACAAGAACGGAGTAGAATAGAGTCTGTTGGGAAGGCACACAAATTATGAAAAATGGTCATCGAGTCAGTCTCTAAACGGCAATGCGAGCACTGTTCCGATGAAATGGTCTCCGCATTTATACCATTCAATCCCATAACTCGTAAGCAGTCCTAAAGTCGTGTTCAGTATAAAAGCATCAAAACATTGAGAAGAAGAGTATGCAGGGATGCGATAACACCACATGAATCTAAATTCTACTTTTAATAAGTTGGCTGATGTTATAAATATAAACAAGCACGTTTTTAAGACTACTTCTAATTTGAAACAATTGAATCTTGATGTAGTAAACCTTCCTCCTCCATCTTGGTCATCAGTTGTGAATAAGTGTAGGCAAACAATACATAAGTTATATCAGAGACATATAAATGAAAGAATAGTTGAAAGTCTGAGGGAAACAGTCATTGGATAGAAAGAGATGACTAGTATTTCGTTATGGAAAGAGGGGTGAAATTTATGAATTTTTATGGCAATCGTAGAGAAAATGCATTAATATATTGAAAGATAAACTGTTAGATGAAATATAATGCTGGTTGAGATTTATAAAAATGGTTGGACCTAATCAAATTGACTGGTGGGTGGCTTCCCTTCATCATCGGCTGACAAAAAATACGTGAATTGTTTTCCTAATGAATAACAGACAGATTTCATGCTTTCATTTCTGATTTAAATCGAAGATTAATTCATCGTTTTATTCATTAAGGCTTTAGTTGGATAGAGATATAGATAGTAACCGATAGTAACCAAAGGCAAACACAGAGGTTAGGGACACACATAGAGGACATACACAATTTAAACAGAAAAAGTTCTAATCATTATTAGGTGAGTAGTAATCAAAAATATCATTCAAGTGAAGTTATGGTTCGTATGACTTATGGAACGCCTCATCATTTAATACATTAGCGATAATTCTATTGAAATCCCAATGAATCCCATAAATATAACTGGAATTCCACTAATTCTGCAAAAACTAATCATTGAATGAATTCATCTAAATTATGGTCAAAACAATTTAGGAAAAAAAAGAGAATTAAGCGTCTCTTTTGGGATATGAAAAATCAGAGCTCAGAGTAATTATAAAAATTATATAAAAAACAAAAAATTATTTTTTCGAAATAAATTTTTCCGAAAAATTAGACGAAAAAACTTTTTTAAAGTTTATTTTGATATAAAATATTGTAATTTTGTTTCAAAAATGAGTGGAAGTGCATCCGAACACATGTATCGCATTAGATGACGAGGTGGCAGATTAGGCAGGGTTAGGCGTGGTACCCATGCTATGTGTGCAACCAAATCGATTAATGTCTGGCCACAGAGGAAATACTATGCCGTGCCATGACTGTCATGACTCGTGCACTGACTCAAAAATACGGTATTGCGTGGCATAACTCAATCCAATTATACCAAACTATGAAAGCACTTATATTTACTAAAAAATATCTGAAAAACTAAAACAACACATAAACCACTGACCAAATAATGCATTACTTAATAATTTTATTATGTTTTCCTACTTTCGTTCCCTTATCTACAAAACAAGAAATAGAATATTCTTTAAATTATTGCCAGAATTTGTTGTTTTTAAAAATATATTGTTTGCCCAGTTGGTCATCTTGGTTATATTGCTAGTGTATTGTTAGTGTTGCTAGTTCAGTTCACTTGATTTAGCTTTTTTAGAAAAGCAGTTAAATTTAGATCTTGTTTTTTATTATTCAATTGTAAAGAACACACACATCGCGTCCTATGGATTGACTGAAATTGTGATCTATTGTTGTTAATGCATAGAATAAAGTCTAACATATATTAATAAATTATTGATGGGAGGAATATATTCTCTATATTGGCATACATTACATATGAATTATAAGATTTATTAGACAACTAAATAGTATTTGTCTGAAAATTTCTCCTTTAATGCAAAGAACGTCAAAAAATAAGAATATTAACGAACAGTTAATCGGACTAAAAGACTAAACAATAAAATAAGTCACAATTTTTTCAAATAAAACGAATTAAGTTTAGTGAGAGTTAAGGAAATGAATAAAATTTTAATTTATGTCAAGAAAAATATACTAAACTTTTAAGGATTTAGAATAAAGAATTGGGAACAGAAAAGACAACTTTTTCTAATTATTTTTTTTTTGATATTCAATTCAGAGACAATCCTTACAATCGTGAACTTAAAACCTGATGTCCTGCTGTGAAACGCTATACTCCAAACCAGAGATTTTTTTGGTAATAAAAATAGCTTGAAAAAGTATCCAGCAGAGTCTGCAGCAGAGAATGCAATGTCCCACTAAACTCAGACACTGGGGATAACAGAGCTCTTAAAGACGTAACATAAAGATAGAGAAGGAATAGCTATTTTCTCATCAAAACTACGAAAAATAATTTTGTTTTGCAGACATAAACTGCAAAATGGCTTTTGAAAGAAGAGAATACTTTTGACACAACATATTGAAAGACCAGTAGAGTTATGGCGACTCATTACTCTACCATATATTGGATGTGGAATTAGAGGAGAGCACTTGTATTGGCACAAATGATAAATGTAGGTCTGTTTTTTATATGATGGCGGTGTTAGATTGCAAACTAACACATCCGGACATTGAGTTATGGACAGCAACTAAGGCCTGACTTATGGGAGACTCAAATAAGAATTATTGTCAAAAGTTTGATAGAAATAAACGTTCTCTCTCTCTCTCTCTCTCTCCCTCTCTCTCCATTACATCGACGTCTGACCAAAACTTTAATCTATGTTAGATTTATTGGACACTTTCAATGCTTTAATGCCATAACTATTATCTCAACAAAAACACAAAAGACTTCGATATAAATATAATTCATTTAATTTTCAAATTTATTTTCAATATTGAAATCAATTGAATTCAATTGTCTGCACTTTTATAATTATTGGCCAAAGTTTCAAATATAGCACAAACACAAGGCTTTCATTCCAGGGTAAGGTCTGTCTGTAATTGACATACACGTGCACTACAATCAACGTCTGACAGACACAGAACTTACATATGGGAAGTTCTAATTGGAAGCAAAGGCACGTGTTTTCTCTTTTGGTGTAAAACTCTGTTCTGGTTTTGGCACTTCATATGCTTTCAATCAATTTTAGTTACCATTAGTTTTGCGCCGAAGAACTCAAATAACAGAGTATTGAAAAATAAAATAAACAGAAAAATGTTAATTTGGCGAAAATAATGGCCAAAAACGAGATATTATTTTATTATATATTTAAACGCTGAAAGTTTAGATCGG
>JAQFZL010001582.1:0-10051 GCA_034695685.1 Galumna lanceata | reverse complement strand
TTAGTTTTGTTTGTTTTTCTAAAAATAAATAGAACTCAACTATTAGTATAGGTTTTCAAAAATATTTGTTTCGACGAAAAAATATAAGAAATAGAAAACTAAAATTAATGTTCAGATAATCCAAAATAAGATTAAATCAAAATTAAGCCAAAAGTTGGGGAAAACGATTCGATATTTGTCTCAAATCTAATTTAAATTAAAATTAAAAGAAAAAAAATTTTGTTTTGCTTTTGTTTTCTCTGAAAAAAATGAGTATTAATTAAGTGTTGAATAATATTATGCTTTTCTCGTCTGATAACATATTTTGCAAAAAATTATTTATATTTTCTTTTGCAGAGATTTAGAAGACATTAGAACTTAAGGAAGATTTTTAAGCTTAAGAAAGATTGCAAACTATCCGTTGAATTAAATGTTTCTCTTAAATGGGTTTTGTTTTGTTTTGCTTTGTTTTGTTTTTTTCTCTTAAAATTATATTAAATTTTCTGTTAAATTGCATTAAAACTGTTAATAAGTTTCAGTCATAATAATAATAATAATAATAATTATAATAATAATAATAATTAAATTGATATCAAAATCGAAGACATAATAAAGACTTAGATTTCGATTATTTCGATTGAGTTCGGAGTAGTCTTTAAGCCCTGATTTGTTTTTTGTTTGCGATTCGTTTCAATGATTTTTTGTACAACACTTTCAGTGAAAGCGCTGTTTTGTTGATCGACTACTGAGAGTCGGGCCGGACATATGTGTGAATGAATGCAAATTAAAGCCTGACTCCGATTTTCAGTTACTTTGCGACAGAGTTTGCACAGATAGACAATCTTATCGCTGACGACCATCTGATCCCTATAATTGCGAATATTATCCAAATCGCAGACACCGATAGCTTTGCGTCCTTTAATGCCAAAACCGCAGATGTGATTCATCTTATGCTGAGCTAAAGCGCCCTCATTTCGGAACTGTTTGGTACAGTTCTCGAGATCGCAGGCAAACAGTTTCGGTGTTTCATTTAAATAGGGATTGATTTGATTGAAATACGGCTCATCTGAGAAACCGCTAACAGATGGGATCGTCGGGTCTAAGACTTGTGATGGACTGACATTACTGACAATTTCGATAGATTTACTCTTTTTGCTGGAATTCTCTTTCGAACTGTCAGTTTCTGGAGATTCAGTTGAAGTGCGGACCCGTTTTGAAGAGTTTGTACTTAAAGTGGACTCAATGATAAGCTGCTGTTCCGATGCCAAGTGCTGGCCCTGAATATGTTCAATCGTTTTGTTCAGTACTTTACTCGTAAATTTGCACTTCGGATAAACGCAGAGATGATAATCGACGCCATTCATTGTTTTTGTACTCAAATATTTATCTGCCATTTCTGTTCTCTTCTGCGTTTGAGACGGATTTGTGATCAAATTGTTCCCAACTTTGACGCCATTCGTCTGCAGAACCGACTGCTTTGTGGCTGCAGTGGCCGCCAATTCTTCACTACTAATTGTCGGCATATGTTTACCGACACTTTTATTATTAAAAAGGTTTTGCGTTAATCCATTCTTTAAAAATTTGCACAAAAGGTTTTCGTGTTTCAAAAGTTCTGCGGTGTTATCAAAAGTTGCCGTACAGTTAGTGCGTCGGCACTGATATGTTTTCTTAGTTGTCGTGTGATTCGCCTTTACTTCTAGCGCTGCATTACTTGTATTTGGACTCGAGAGAGGACTCAGACTTGCACTGGAGGTCGACGCCATAGAGCCCAGACCTAAGTCCAGATTCCAAGTATCGGACTTCATCTTATGAATGACTTCCTGATTCTGTTTGAGCTTTAAGTTCTTTCTATGAGGACAGGTATGCGAATGGATATGCCTACACGTGTGTATAAAAGGGTTAACTTATTGATTAGTCTAAAAATAGCTTTCGAGAGCACTGGAATAAGCGCACTGAGCGCTCACTCAATGCCAATCGATAAGGACGTACCGTTTCATAGCCATGTGGTATCGGGTGATTGCACCGCATTGGGAACCGTTAACTATATATATACAACGATAAAACTTTTTCCCTTCGATTACCACTCGATCCCGGAATCGGTTGAGGTTTTCGTTACGACAGGCGCCGATCACACCTTTAGACCCGTAGCCAAATATACCGAACCCACAGATATGATTCTTTTGGTGCTCGCGATAGGTATTGGGGTTTTTGAACACTTTATTACAAAAAGGTTTCGGACACTTGAATTCAACGCCGATGTGCGACAGGTTTATGTGTTGTGCGATCTTTTGACTCTTTCGGGTTTGGAACTGACAAACCGTCCCGTTTTGTTTCCAGCGGCAGAAAAACACTTTTTGCCCATCAATTACTTGACTCTCATAGTATTGCCTGACTTTAGACATCGCCGCCAATCCTTTACAACTCAGAAGAATGTTCTCCTCTTTATTACTAATATTTAAGTGATTTTTAAGTCTATCCTTTTCTTGCTGTAAGTTATCGTCGAATCCATTCTTGGAATCAAATCCTTTGTCACTCATTTGTGAACCAAACACTGAAAGGGATGCCATAGAAGTAAGCCGTTCCAACCATTGTTTCTCATCTAAAAGTTGGCCCATCGGTTGGAATGAGGGCTCAATAAAAGGCGTCAGATTCGGTGGTCCTGTTAATGGAGGCATAGATGTGAGGGCCGGAAGTAGGTTTGGAAGTGATTGAGCGCTCTTTGAATTTGGTTTTTGCAGCCATTGCTTAGAATTCATTAATTTTTCCCAATATTTGGTTTCGTTGTAACTATCGATCGACTCGAAAGTATTCGACTGTTTGGGGGACAGATGTTTGTTGAGGAGGTGTCGCGAAACACTGTTTTTTTGGTGGGATTCATATCTACATTCAGGCCATCGACAGTAAAATCGTTCCTTTGAATCAACTGTTCGTTTCTCGATATATAGCTCTAAATCTGTGAAGTCTTCGAGGGAACAGTCTTTCATCTCTGACTCACCGCCGGATTTAATATTTGGCTTCAAATCTATAACATTTTCATCGATTAGAAGATTGTTTGGAAGAAGCATTTCGTTGCTCTCATTGAAGACTATGTTTGATATGTTTGGCTTCACTTCCATTGACTCTGAAAACAGATTAAATCCATTTATTAGAGAATATTTAATAAGAATTAGAGCACAGAATGAGTGTCCAATAGTTACCGGCTTTTTGTTGATTGAAGTGTTTCTTCAAGTGTTTAATTATCTCTGATTCTTGTCTTTCCGTTTGTTCGCATTCATCGTATTTACAGACGAAATACTCTTCAGAGTTGAGAACAAATGAATCGTAATATTGTTTAAGATTTTCATTTAAGCCATCGATGGTTTCGCTGATATTCTTTAAGTGACTGTTTTGTTGGGAAATTAAATTATTGTTTAATTTTTGTAATGAATTTAAAAATTCTTCGCTTTTAATAATATTAATGAAATCAAAATCCAATTGATTTTCTGTTGAACTCATTATTATTAGCAGTGATTTGCGATTGGAATCAATAATTAACTAAAATTTGGTTAAAATCAAAGCATTGGTTCACTAATTGGTCCTCAAATGAGAATCGGTTTTAAATAAAATGTCAAAACATTTGAAATAAATTATAAACAGTTTCTGTGTTTACAAACAATTAAAACATAAAAAACAATTCGATTGACAGTCAGTTCGAATGCTTTAAAAGGGATTGTCTTTGCATTGCGTTTGCGATTGCGTTCACATCACTGGCACAGCACTGGCATAGCATAAGCATAACACTGGAGAGTGAGGTTGAGCTCACAGTTAGTGTTATATCAACTGATATTTAAGAAAATTCTTCACCACTGACTGAAAAGAGAGATCATTCACACGATTCACTGCAGAATAATATGTGAGCTATTAATTGAAAAATCAATATTACTATCAAACCCTCAAAACTCGGAAACTCTGAAATTATTTATTTGTTAGTCATTTGTGACCAACAGTTAAACACAAAAATAAAACAAAAATAATATTATCGTGGAATGAGTCAACTCTGTATTATCGAGGCATTCATTTTGAGGCTAATACTAGAGACACATAGATATGAGGCTGAACTCGAGAGTGAGCTGAGAATATTTTAGTCCGGTTCATATTTCCAGCTCTGGTAGGATAGAATGACCTTCACGTCATTCCAAGCTCTGGTAGGTTTTGGTGAATAGCTCTGCTCATACCAACTGAATGCTATGACTTATGCCAAACAACTTCTGAGCGCTGAGTTCGCAATGAAAAAAAACCTGATCTGAAAAATTGGGGTCAACGCTAACAGTATGAGTACGGCTATGATTAGCCTGTGCTCTGTTCCACACTTAAATGAAAGGTACTTTTATGGCAAATATACGAAACATATGATAATTAGAGTGAAAAATATTAATCAAAATTATTGTTTTGTAAGCAATGAAAAGATTCTCTCATTTCTAGTAATCGATTAATACTTTACCTTTTGATCGGATTTTGTTTGAAATTCATTTTCCAATTCTTTATATTCTCTACGAATCCAATGAATTTCAATGAATTTATTTACAAACTTTTTAAACACTGAATAAAACTGAAAAAATTAAGAACAGATTCTGAACTTTGAAGCGATTTTTGGAAAAGTTGTTGTTTTTATCGGTAACTAAGCTTTGATAAGACAAGAGGAACAGCTCAGAGGCACAGCACAGATAGCTCTCTGATAGTTCTCTGAAAATATTTTAATTTTATAAATGTCTTTAAAAAAAATTCTTCAAAAGATTTGACTTTAAATTTTCAATTATATTAATATAAAACTTTGAAAATATATCTATTTTTATGTCAATCTTTGCTATAAATTTAAAGCTTTCGAATCACATGATTATTAAAAAGTATCTTTTTGTTGTTGGGAAAACACCATGTTACTATTGAAACAAAATAAAACTGATAAATTCACAGTTACCAAGTTCAATTCACATAAATTATTAATTTTATAAATAGAAGACATTCGAAGACACGTCAACTCAAAAGAAGTTTAATTTTGAAGTCATATAAATTGAAATCAATATTCGAGTGGAAGATAAGATTCAAGTGATTTAACGAAAAACATATGGATTTAATATAATGTATACAAGTATATCATCTGACGAATGAGCGAGCAATTCGAGTCAGGCAAAAATGGAAGTACTGTACTGTGCAAGGCAATGCAGTACCAGTGCAGCGGTAGTTTCACTGAGCAGTGCCTGTGCTGGAGAATATAGCTTATGTGTGTGTGTGTGTGCCGTAGCAATTGCAGCAATCTAGCAATAATAGTACTGGTAAGCATTGTAAGCAAGCATATTACTGTTAGTATAGTTACTGTATTGCTAGTATATATTAGTGCCAATAGTTGTGCTAGTTGTACTAGTTGTGTATAGTTGTGCCAGTACCACTGCCACTATACACAACAGCTCAAAGGCAGAGAACAGAACAGAATAGTGACAATATTAGCAATATAAGCAAAATATAAGCACAGTATAAGCAAGCAATACAGGCAGATAAGCAGTATAAGCAATATAAGCATATAAGCAATGTCAATTATAGACAAACATCTATTTAGGTCTCGCTATCGATGCTATCGAACGACAGCTGAAACTTATAAATTAGTCAACAGTTTTAGGAAAAGGGCGGATATGAATGCCGTAGAGCTGAGGTAGAGCTCAGTTAGAGTTGAGAGCTGTTGAAGATTTTCTCAATGATTTTTCTCTATATTAAGGATAAAACTGAACATTGAATTAGATATGAGCGAGCAATGTATGCAATGAATGCGCTCATTTTCTCAGCCAACACACACACACACACACACACTCACACCATAGAATGAGCTCTCATTTCTTTTTATAAACCTATCTAGCAAATAGTAAATAGTAAATATGGTTTGTGCTAAATAGGAAGTGCAATCACTTTTGTTATTATGTCTATAAAAATAACTCTTTTATTATTTACGAGACAATAGGTTTGGAGCCATTTTTGGCCATTAGCTTATTTATTTGAGCAAGATCAGATCTATATGAATATTTACTTTACCTTTTGAACAGAACAGAACAGAATTAATTCTTAATGATCTGTATTTTGCATGACTAACGACTATTAATTCAAATGTTCCGATCAAATAATTTTCAAGTTTTTCAGCCATGAGTTCATTAAATAAAGTAATATTTTCAATATTGGAGCCATTAATGTGCTAGTAATGTGCTAGTTCAAACATTAACCTAAAAAATGAATTGAAAATTAATTTTCTGTTTTAAGAATAAATTAATTTTTAGAAATTATTAAACAATATTTTTGTCAAAACATATATATATTCGAAAATTAAGTATTGATTTTCTTAAATAATTACCAGAATTTTTAGAATATTCTATAAATTTGTGGAAATTTTCCAAATTATTCGAGTTATGTAATGTTGTCCTAAAAACTAGCATTTAGGAGATGATCTTGTACGCTTTTCTCAATAATTAATATTCATAGCCTATATTTTTTTTGATGTTACCTTAGAATTTTCCTGTTGTTGGTAGTGTTAGTACCTGTGCACATTTATGTCATTCGGCATTGAATCAAGCAGATTTTTCCAGATAAGAAACGGTTAATTTCTAATTCTATGCATAACTCGTGAACCAAATCACGATTCAGTGAAAATGTTATAAAATGTTATCAAAGAAAAAATGTGTTGAATTAATTTCATCTATCGATTGATTGGATAAAATAATTTTTCCATCAAAAAAATATTTCAGTTCTATATTCCCTATATATTCAATATATATATATATTGGTTATATTCTAGCAAAAATATGTTTGCATAATAATAACTGGTTTCGAAATAATCCTGTTTTAGTCAAGTTTACGGCAAACATACCCTACGCCAAATAGAGTGAAGCAAATGTTCAATGCTATGTTTACTGGCTTTTTAATGAAGTTATCCATGACATTAACGTTCATTCTTTTCGAGCCATATTTCTACCCGAATAAATTCAAAGTAATTTTTTAACAAATATTATGCAATTAATTTAATCTATTATATATTTTAAAAAAGAAAAAACAACCTTACACATATACACATATACACATATACACATATACACATTAAACATATATACATAACTATTATTTCCTTTAATTTTCTTGAAAGGTTTCAAATATTTTTGTCGTTTATAACAACTCACAAAAAGTTCATATATTTTGAAGGCTATAAACATTTGTTAAATTAATATTTGACTTTAATTTCTTTAAAACATTTTATAACTCCTTTTTCTGTCGACACAAAAAAATTATGGCTTTTATTTGAATATCTGATTGAAGTATAAAAAGATTCCTAAGAAAACAATTAGTTATTAACCAGTCCTTCAAAATGGAGTTAATTTCAACATTTACAGACTAAACACATATAAATTATACTATCATTCCGTATATATCACTGATAGCCGTCTATTTTTTTCTAAGAATTATTCCAGGAATTGTTGAAATTGATTGATAAGAGCAGCGAATGCTTATAACTAAAGAGTTTATAAAAAAGAGTTAATAAAAAATTGTTTCATAAAATACAGGCTTTAAATGTGATGTTAGTTCTAAACGGAATAGTTTAAGGAATCGATATCTATAAGTTGCAAGAATCAAATATAAAGGGTTTTTCTCAAATACCATTAGTGACACGAACACAATCGTTTAGAAGAGGGTTTACTCACATTAACTAAATGTAAGTCAAGAATATTTTTTTCAAATACACGTCTCTCAGTCTATCTCTTTCTCTTCCTTCTGTTCCATCTCTTCTTCTTTTTTATTTGTTTCTCTTTTTTATTTTTTGGTCTCTCTATTGCTCTCTCTTTACTCTTTTCCCTCATTCATAGATTCATTCATTCATTCAACTGAATTGAATTTCCAACAAATACTCCTTAAAAAGTGAATTCAATTCCTCAGACATTGAGAAAAGTGTGTATAAAAAGAATGATTTATTGAAAATTTATATGTTTTGATACCTGTTTTGGTATATAATATCCATTCGATCAATGGTTTAGTTTTGAAATAATTTTCATTTTCCTCTTTTGTTTTTTTTCCCGGAAAACATAATTCATGAACAAAAAGACGAACAAAACATTCATTTTTTACTCAATATATCAAAAGTGTATCTTTACTTAAATTTTAAAAACTTTACATAAAAATATTGAAAATATAAAAGTTTTAAATTGAAATGAAATGAATGATTAATTCGTTACACCACTGAAAACACATCATTTGCCGCAAATATTTTGTTTGAGTAATGAGTTTTACGCAAACATTTTACTCAAAACTAAATAACTCTTTTGAATATAATTTCAATGATTGGCTCAAAAAAAGAAAAACAATTAAAAAGAGAATCAAATTTAAGTCACATTTAATTCAATAAACAAATCACTAGATTTTCATTGAAAATAACAAAAATAAGTTAAATAAAATTCAACAAAAAATTAATGAATAAAATTATTTCTCTGAAATCAAATTGACTTCACTCTGATTTTGGGAAAAATCCATATTAACGGATATAAAGTGTTCCTGGATTTTAGGCTTTGCTCTGACAAGTGTTAAAATCAATTTATTCTGAGCTTAAAATACAAAGTTTTGTGAACACTTGTGCTATGATTGAAATACAAAAAAAATATCCAAAACTTTATATATTAATCTGTGATTTACTTTGAAAAACACATTTTCAGATCTATTGGACGAAGACCTGGTTTTTGGCAAATACTTTATCTCAATTTTGTGCGTTTTTTGCTTTTATAGTGTGTTATTCTGTGTGCAAACATTTTATTTTGTGGTAATACTTTGTGGCAATCAATCCAATCACACCTAAAAGGGGGACAAATAATGGTATGTTTAGACCTAATATGAATCACTAACTGATAGGACCAAAGAGTTTCGTATTCGCAGTCTTTAAATTTGCAAAAATATTTTTTGACTAAATTTTGTTCAATTATTTCAATATATTTCCATATTTTATAATAACTAAAATGTGTCTTCGAGTAGTCTTTAACCGATGACTTCCATTTGTTTCTCTTCTTTTCTATAAAATGTGGCCAAACTTCTAAGTTATCATTTGTTAGGTTTTCTAATAATTCTTCTTCTTCTGAACTCAATCTTTTGAGTAAATCCGAACAATTGGTTGATTGGCTGTCACTCCAATCATCTGAGATATCAATGACTCCAATCTGTGGTTTGTCTTCAGTCCATTCGTCTAAAACCTGCCACTCATTGACTGTATTTCTCTCTATTATTTGGGATATTTGTTCGCTGCCATCATTTGTCTCATCACTACTTCTCATGTCTTGAAATTGTCATTCGTTTAAATAAATATCAAAAGAGTTATGACTCTTATCTTCTTTATATTCACAAAAGTGACTAAACATTTGTCTTAAAACAAAAATTCATATAATTTTTCATTTTTAAGAGTCAGTGAAAACAAAATATTGGACACAACTTCTCTTATAATCACTTAAATCAAGTCTTAAATAATTGAATTAAAAATCGATATATATTTTAATTTTATATTTTAATGAAATAATTTGTAAAATAATTGCTTTTATTTAAACTTTTGGTTAATTTTTATTTTGTTTGAATTAGTCTTATATTCTGAGTTATTCAGAGCTATGTATTTGAAGCACTTTATTAGCTATAAGTAGAGTTTGATTCAATTCCTTTCTATTTGACTCTATTCGAGGTATGTTTTGCCTGTTATTAGCGAAAGTTCATTATATTTCATATATAATTCACTTTTCAATAATTAATTTGTGAGGATTTTTGTATGAAAAATACTCGATATATGAAACACATTTCGGCTTATTTTTAATATTTATGGTATTCTGCTAAACATGGTATAAATGTAAACAAAGGGATCGTATTATAAGAATAAAATGCTTTTGAATCAATAAAAGTTTTATTTATAGTAAAGTGCCAAACTTTAAAGCGTTTCTCAACTGTTAATCATTAGAAAGATATAAAATCAATGAATAAATTATATCAAAACAGATAAGAAATACAACTTTAAAATTATAAATACAACTAAAGTTATTTGTAG
>JAQFZL010001581.1:0-10061 GCA_034695685.1 Galumna lanceata | reverse complement strand
AAAGAAGTATTTCTTCAAAACATTAGACAAAATTTCATTAGTTTTTTATATCGATTTGTTTTACAATAAAATATATTAATTTGAATAAATCCTTTTTATACAAACATTTATATAAACATAATCCATAGGCCGGACAATAATTTAATTGTTTTATTGAATTGTATAAAAACTTGCAAATTATTCTTAAATATTTATCGTATTTATAAATGGATAAAAACTATTTCTCCATATGAACTAGCTCCAATAACTTGAGCAAAAGCATTGCCAGGAATACAATGTTCTAAAAAATATATGAAACAATAAATTTGAATTAAATTAATACTAATTAATAAAAGATATACTGACTTCATAACAGCGATACTTATTTATAGTGAAGAACTTCCAACACGAGAATCCTATATTGTTTTCGGCTACCCTTTGGATTAAATTAACTAGCTAAAATATTCAAGCAATTAGAAATTAGTTATATTATTAATCATACCTTAATTTTGTTATGAACTTTCAAAATGTTTGTTGTATTATGTCTTGTATTGACTCCGGAATAAATAATGTATACATTGTTTAATAAATCGTAGGAATGATTAGCCGTTGAGTTAATCATAGAAATTGAGTAAAGGATAACAAACAAGAATATCGTGAAGAAAGTTATTTCACAATATGTTATAAACTCGTAGAGTGCGGGCAATTCAGACAGGATTAGACCCGACAGTATTGAAACGATAACAGAGCCTAATGTCAGCCAAAATGCAAACAAATATTTAGACCAAAAATTATTGTTGTATTCATGGATTTCATCGAATAACAGGTAATATCTTTGAATATTTGATCGCATATTAAGATATCGATTGAATTCAATCGATTGCATAAAACTATTATTCAAAGCTCTGATCTTTGCCTTCAAATAATAACAAATCAGATATAAGTAAACCATTTGATAAGTAAGAAACGTTTCACTGATTAGAATAAATAATTCAAATAAAATAATGTTTGGAATTCCGAAGAAAACTATTTCTTTAATACTGAATACAGTAACCAATGGATAGAAATATATAAAGAAAACCGATATCAGAGCAAATCTATAGATGAATATATCGGTTAAAGCAAAAAGAATACGACTTTTCCGCACTAAACCCAGAATAGTCTTCTTGTCTTTGAGGCCAACACTTAGGGGTGAAGTCATTCCTGAAATCATTTGAAACACTCGAAGGAATTCTGGCTTAAGATTCTGTTTGTAAAGATATAAATATATTAGTTGAGAGGAAATGGCGAGAGAACAGAATATACACATAATAATATTCGCCAAATGCCTTAATTTGAGAATATGCCCAAAATCTGCCAAAACTACGAAAACATAGGGATAGTTATCAGATAAGATTATAAGAACAAATGATTTAATAAATTGAAGCCATAATACAGTGAATGTAACCATTGGTTTGAATAAAAAGTTTCGTCGCTTTTCATAATTCATTGGAGTGAAAGACATTCCGTTTCTGTATAAGTGTTGGACAGAAAGTCTGTCCACTAAATCATTGGTCAACACTTCATTTGGATCCATATCTTCCTAATGAAAAAAAGTTTAAACTAAATTAACACTAATTATTACTGAATATATTGAGTTATGCATAACATTGAATAAAAAATAAGCGGATACCAGAAATAGCTAGTTAAGTTTATAGTTGTAAATGGAAATATTTGACATAACAAAGTGATGCCAACAACTGAATCAATAAGTACTTAATATGAACTAATTATCTTTAATAAGTAGTTCTCTTAATATAAAGTATATTTTATTTGAAATTATTTCCACAAAAATATATTTTATATAATTTTGTTCGAAATAATTCAATTTAGAAATATATTAATGATATTTTTATTATTTGTTCCTTTTGGTAATTATTGCATGTTTACCTAGTTTTAAATTCAAACATGTGTTTACTTTGTTTGAAATAATAGTTTTTGAAGAATAAATGTTTTTTATTTGACGTAAATTAAAAAGATAATAAAAATAGATTTTGTCTCATATATTGGGTTATTAAACAATTTATATTTTTAGAAACTCTAATAACTTATACAATGAAACCTCTCAACAGTGAAGCCTCGGTTAGAAGTTAATAGAATATAAAATTAAATTATTTATTAACTTTTAAAAATAATTATCGATTATTGTTTTAACATATTTATAGTCGAAACCAATGATATGAACACTTTGAGAGACTCTTTAGGAACAAATTTTTTCATTTTGTTTGAATTCATTCATTAATTGTTATGCTATTAAAACAAATAATTCATAACAAAATGTTTAATTAGTTTACACTTTCATATAAGGGTTTAAAATGAATGAATATTTTTTGCGTTAATCAATGTTTTAATGAATACATTTTAATAGCAAAGAATTTTTTTAATTTGTTAAGAACTCAGTAATTGTCCCAATCGTTTGGTTAAGTTATTCCTTAAGACCTGAGATGACCAAAGACTTCGATCTCCAGGGGGTATTTGCCTATTTTTAGATCTCATGGGGTATTCCGGAATAGCCCCCCTATTGGCCATCTCAGCTTAAGACAATGCGTTTCAAAACTTGATAAAAGTTGGAGTATTTTATGTGTGTCGACCTCTTAAATGATTGGAAATAAGCAACAGATTAACGATAAGTGCATTATTTTGGGCAAAAAAGACAAATTTTTATATTTGATTATCTCTCAAATTTATTGAAAACTAAAATTAACAAGGTATTTAATAGTATGATTTTTGAAATCATAATTTCAAAGTGTTCTACTATAATCTTGGTCCTCATCACGTTATGAATTGTAATAAAGTTTTCAAAAGATTTGCAAACAATTTAAACGTTAAATTCAAAACTACTTTAAATTAAAACAATTCGTTATAAATATTTTATTATAAATTGAGTTTAAGTTATGTTAAAAACATTTTAGGGATAATGACTTCAGAGTTTATCTTTGCTAAAGATATTCCGGGTAAGAGTTAACAACATTTGAATTAAATAATAAATTTGTCCAAAAAGTTACACAATTGGAGGCAGAGAATGCTTTCGATGGACTGACAGACAGACAGAAACTATATGTGTATTATATGACTAAGTCTTCATGGGTTGGATCCCTTATTATCTTATTTCAGGTATTATTCAAACACTCTATCATTCAATTGACTTAAGATATCATTTATAGAGATCTCCGGAATCGCCGCTTATTTTCGCTTTAATTAGAAAACTAATGAAAAGTTATTCAATCGGAGAGTTAGCAGATTTGGCCAAAAATGTGGCAAATTTTAATGACAATGAATGGAAGGTATTTTGAATATTATGATTCACTTTTTTAATGGTTTTGTTTTAAGGCATTAATTGTATACTTTTCGACGTTTTTGTCAAATTTGGGAAATTATCGGAAAACTTTTGATTATTTGAAGTTCATTCCAGATGTGCCCAAAAAGAAATTTGAAGCACTGGTAGTAAACAGTAGGCCTTTTAAAAATTATGAAAAAGACTTTTGTTTTATTTGGAATGAAATCAGAATCAGAATCTTTTCATTAAAGAAAAATGAAGAAAAACTCGGTTTCAGACCTGATGTATGTTTCGTTCATTTAATTCATATTTATATTTCAAAAAATAATTTTTATAATATTTTAAGGGAATCACAACTTATTTCTCGAAGAACTGCACCGAAAAAGATATAAAACTCGTCAGAGATTTTATTAAATTAAATGTAATATAAAGTTAAAAACTGATATAATTTTTGACAAAATATTATATTTCAGAAAATAAATGCCAATAATATCCGAGTATTCAAAAACATAACAACTTTTATTATAAGATTCCCATCAGTTATGACGGACTCCAATACTGAAGACAGAGGATATCTTCAGATTAAGGGCTCAAATCAATATAAAGGCTTTATATTTGTGTTAACCCGTGGAGACTATTCACCAATTCTTAAGATAATAAACCGGTTTTTGTCTTCTGCCAGAAGTTATGCCTCTAATGAAACTGAAAAGAGAATAATTGACGAAAACGTCAGACATTTCTTAACGGGTAATTTCGATGAAGTCCTCGAAAACAGTGGATTTGTGACAAAAATATTTTATTGTTGTTTATATATAATCGGAAGTCCATTCCGATGGTTTGGGTCTTTAATATCTCAACAGATTCCGACAGTTGAGGCCTTTATTGGATTTAAACCAAAAGGAAAATCGTTAGGTTTGAGCTCTAAGTTTGAAGGTTTGCTTTAAGTCTTTGTAGAGTTTATCTTAACTCAAACTTTTTAAGGTTTGGTTTCGATTGAAAACAAAAAATTATTAAAAAAGTTCGAAAAACTGAGTCCAAGCGCTCCATCACTGATACCACTCCTTCCGTGGCCTAAAACATTCCAAAACGACGAAGAATACATTAAACCAAACGTTGCATTCATGGATGTCTTCACTTATGTCGGTTCAAACATCTCAACCCGAACTCTTATTCCAGACACAAATGAAGACCACGAACAGAGAAGCGACAAAAAGCTAGTCTTTTCAAACATATCCACTTCATTTAATACAGATTCAAAACCAAATTTCTTGAGTCCAGACGACGCTTCACTTATGAACAAATTTATTGATCAGTGTTTTGAGGTTAACATACAAATCAAACTCAACTCAATTTCATTCAAATCTTAACTATTATTAGGTTCAGGTATGTCTTCATGAACTGATAGGATATTCCGGTGGAAAACTTTTCAAATATGAAGATAAAAAACTAAACTTTGATATCAACAACACTATGAATCCATTGACTCAAAAAATAGTGAACAAATGGTATAATCCGGGAGAAACATATGATAAAGTATTCCGAGGATTCGCCAATCCTTATGAGGTGTTAATCGCAGAATGTGTTGGACTTTACCTTTGTTTGGATTTAGATGTACTCAAACTTTTTGGACTTTTGGGCACTGAAGCAGAAAATGTTATTTATGTTAATTGGCTTTCAGTGATTCACAACGGATTCGAAGGATTAAAAAATTACAATAATTGCGATAAAGTGTGGAAAAATGCCAAGAATATGTCACACTTTATCATTACAAGATTCATTATGGAAGAATACCCAGATTTGGTTACAATCGAATTAATAAAGAAGTCGCCCATCGATGGTATAAATGGTTTTGTTTCAGATATTATATAATATTTTGTTAAAAATTTCAGGAAAACCCGATTTATTAATCCTTTTCACTAAAGAAATAAAACTAATCCAAACCATAGGAAAGGAAGCGATGGGAAAGTTATTATTAAAACTACAAGTGTTTAAGTCAACGGCAGACAGAGAGTCGGCTAAGAATTTATTTTTCAATTATTTAAAAGTAACCAATGATTCGAAGTTTCCTTACCTTAATTACTATGAAATTGTTTTAAAACGACAAAAGCCAATGAAAATGTTTGTTCAGTCGTCGCTAACCCTTTCAAATAGAGATGTTATAATGAGAAGATTTCCTCCAACTCATGAGGGAATTATCCAATCGTTTAAACACCATTTCAATGGTATTGAAGAAGATATCGATAAAATTATCGTTGATTTGTATCAAAAGGATTCCAAATATTTTTAATTTTATGACATTTTCTTAATATTTGTATTTTCTTATATTTAAATCATTATTAAAGTCTCACAAAATAAATGTTTATTAGATTTTATTGATTTTTAATTAAAACATAATATAAAAATAGTTTTAAAAAGTTTTGCTCCGATATTATGTTTACATACTTATGCACCGCATTTGACTGATATTTCCTCGAGTATTTATAAACTGAAATCTATAAATTTTCTCAATTTTTATCTCAACTTAAAAAACTTGATTTCATTTAATAAACTTCTATACATTAAAATTGAATAATAATTTTATTTAATAATTTTTTTTCAATTATTTTATATAAAATATTTATATTAACTATAAATTATTCATTATTTTTAGTTTTGATTCTATCGTTAATGTATTTAATCTCATCTCTAATCCACGAGTGGTTAACCAATTCTGACATTTTTATTCTCTTCTCTTTTTGGATAACAAATATTCTTCTAATGATATCTTCCAACTCTTCCGATGCCGTATAATATCTGCAGACTTTTTGACGCTTTTTCTCGAAGCGAATCTGTTTTTCAACCATTCTTTTGGGTTTCAACCATTCATCGAAAGGATAGGATCTGTTGATGACTGCCCACAGTATTACTCCTAAGGCCCAAATGTCAGCAAAGAATGGATTGTAAGGCACTTTAGTTTTCTCCAAAATAAGTATTTCGGGGGCCATATATTGTGGAGTTCCGACCTTTTTATAACATTCTATGGGTTTGTCCGCCGATCTTCTAAACAATACTTGACTTAAACCAAAGTCAGAAACCAAACCATTCATATCACTGTCGAGTAAAATGTTTCCCAATTTGAGGTCTCTGTGCGCTATTCCCATACTATGCATATATTGGACAGCACTGACTATTTGTGCGAAAAGTCTTTTAGCTGAGGGCTCACTAAATGGTGTCTTACTTTGTCGGACGTAATCTGAAAGTGACTTATTTTCTGCGAATCGCATAAAAATAAAGACACGATTCTTATGTTTATTACTGTCTTTGATTATAAAATGAGTGAACAATTGTATGATATGCGGATGACTTGTCTTTTCCATAATAAACAACTCATTCTTCGATTCTTTAAGATTATTCTCTTTTGTGTCATCCGTTTCAATAACTTTGAGTCCAACCACTGTCTGATCCTTTATATCGATTGCTTTATATACATAACCATAAGAACCCTTTCCTATCTGTAGACTCCAATCGAGAACATCATAACCATTAGATAAAATGACATCAATGTCTGTCTTATATTCTTTACTGGGAATTACATAAATTTGTGTCAACTCATTGGTAGGAACGGCTGAAGCGGTGGACGCCTTAATAACTGCCGGTTTCGGAGTCCTCTCACTGGATATCATTGTTTTTGATGGCAGTCCTCCTAAACTATTATGAGATAATTTCTGACTCTTATCTTCATCATCACAACAACAACAACAGAGAAGTCGAAGAATATAAGACATATTTATAACTAACGGTTTTTAATAATTTATAAATTAGTTAAACTTATAATTATATTATAAGTTTTAAAATATATTTAAATAACTGAAACTCTAAGAATTCGCGCATTTATTTTATTTTTATTTCAAATTTTCCATTCATTAATAATTAGTAATATTTTTTCATTTTTTATTAATAAGTTATAATGTTTATAATATTTAAAAAAAATTATTTATTTTTTTTTGTATCGAAAAGTCTCTTTGAAAGCCATAAACTCAATGAATTAATGGGAGAATCAAATAAAATGGTTAACAAAAACGAGACAATTAACTGACAGAAGAGATAAAACACAAACAATACTATAATTAATGGAAAATTATTTTGAAAATCAAGAGAAGGATTTATATCTATTAACTTATGAATTGAAATCACGTGAAAGAAATAACTCATTTTAATTAATGGTCTTAGTTTTGTCCAAATGGGCAAGGTCAAAAATTGCCTAATTGAAATTATTTGAGCTAGATACATTAATAAATAGATCAGAAGTATTGATGATATGGTTGAGTATATGCTAGACTCAGTTGCTCTGAATATAGGAAGTTCACCAAGAATAGTTTCTTGCGCACAGAATATAACAATACTCAGAACATACATATTAGCAATCAGTTTGACTGCTCCTTTCGTTATTGAACTTTTGTATAATTTACCAAGGTAGTCTTTATCTTTCAAGTATGCAAATAGTATTCCAATAATATAAGCATTACCATGCAAAAATGGCTTGAAATATATCAAATCGAAATAATTATTCTTTGGTCTGAAATAAATGAAAAATAATTAAAAAAAAATTATATTAATTAATGAAATATAATTTGAAAAAAATAATTTTAAAAATTATATAAAGAATTATTTTTTTCCGTAATAGTTAGTCAAAACCAAAATAATAAAGAAAGGTTCAAGTTATTATAAGTTATAATTTATAACATAATAGTAGTTATTATAATTATTTTATAATTTATAAACTTATAAATTGATAATAAAATATCACTTAAAACGTAAAATATAAACTTTCTTTTAAATCTTTTAATTAATAGTTTAAGAAAGAGTTTGTTCAATTATTAATGAGTTTTTCTATTAAATTATTTCATAGAATATTACAGTAGAGAAAACCATTACATTCATAGTTAAGGAAAGAAATGTTTCTATTTTTTAGTATTTTTTTAATAGTCTCTTGAAAATGAAACATAATAAATACTCACGTGTATGATGAGTAAGGAAGTTTTGTTATTAATGTATGTTTGGATTCTTTCATAAACTTATCGATTGATATATCATTTGAATAATAAATATAGAAATTTATTGAAAAAAGTGTTGATATCCCACACAATGTGATAAAAATGCCGTACTTCAAACCTCTTTAAACATGGTCATTAGTATTATTATAATTAATTTAATATAAATAAATGTTACCTGCTCCATCCATAGAAAAATATAGGGGAAAATATATAATATTGAAAAAGAGCCTGATATGACCACATCCATGTCGTACACTATTTTAAATAATCTATTAATAAAATATAAAAATAAATATAAATTTATTTACCGAAACATTGTTTACTGATTTAGTAAAATATGCGATGAATAGCATATTGGGAAGAGTGGCCGCACTGCATGTTTTGATCACTTCTTCATCCCTGACATTATATAAGAGATGTTCAACAAAATAGTTGTAAAATAATATTAAACCACAAAATATGGGAACCATTTGTAGTATTCTTTCAAAATAAAACTGAGAGAAAATTTTCAGATTTGTCTGAGTTTTGTGTCGATCGAAAAACCACTTTCCGGCTACCCTTCCATTTATCAAAAAGAACATGATCATGGTTATTCTTGATAAATAATAAATATAATAAAGTGTAGTCTTCATAATTTTGTTTGTATTATTATATTGGCGTCCATTAGCCACGTATTGATGATAATTAAAATATGGTAAAGAACTTAGAAAATGAGCTACGATAACAAATAAATGAGCAAGTACACGTATCCCATCGAACATAATATAAGGATCAGTAATCTCTCCTTTTTGTTGTTTTGATTGAAAATGTTTTGAACCAAATATTTTGTTTATATTCTTTAGTAGAGAAAAATTAGCCAGAATATGATCTTGGTGAATTTTCCCCAAATAATCTAATACTGTTGAGAATAATTCCAGTATTATTAATACAAACACTATTAATATTAAATACATTTTTACTAAAAATACTTTATTTAATTTTCTTTTATTTTGCAGTTTTAAAGTAAAGTAATTTAATTTATGAAAATTTATAGATTAAATATATACATATATAACAAGATCATTTTCACGTCATTTTACAGAATTTTAAAGTTATTAAAAGGAATTAAAATAAAATTTTAACAAGGTTAACCATGGAATTACGTTCGCTCATAAAACTACGTTTGATTTTACACTTTAAAAAGTTCACTAATTTTGGTTTAATGTAATTTATAGTAATAACATACTTCCTGTTTTAATCTAGCTATTTTTTATGAAAAATAACATGGTCAATTTTTTTTTAATAAGGTATATCATTGTAAAATGTTTCTGGAACATATGATCATAGATGAATTACGTAGGCATCAGTTTTACATAATTCTTGATGTTTACATTTATCTAGATGAAACGTGTATTTCAAATGAACATATCCTGTTATTTGTACTGGTTCTTTTTCATTGGAAAAGCAAATAACGTAAGCTATTTTTAAATTGAATCAATTTTATTATACATAATTTTACCAAGGTTCAGCTATTATTTTTAAAAACATCAATTTTCTTACAAAACTGTTTTTAAATGAAATTGTTATACAAAACTCATCCTCTTTTTATTACGCATTTTTATTTACTTAATATTCATATAAATACAGTAATACCCAAAAAAGGAAACTCGTCCGGACCCTCAAATGTGTTTCCTTTTGAGAGGTTTTTCATTTTGAGAATAAATGACTTAAAAAACATTTAAACAAATTTTTAT
>JAQFZL010001580.1:0-10062 GCA_034695685.1 Galumna lanceata | reverse complement strand
AGGGCCTAAACGCGAAAAAGAACAAAAGAAATGGGCGTGGTTTTCAAAATACCCCCCCCCTGAGACCGAAAATAGGCAAAAATACCCCTCCCTGAGACCTCGACCTTTGGCCATGCCTGGTTTAAATTAATTGAAATGTTTTATGATTTTATTAATAAAACAGATTTGGTTTAATTTCTTCGTTTTGTTTGTTTCGATCGAAACTATGAAACTATTTGTCGGTAAGTTTTAAATAACTTTAATTATAAAATCACAAAATATTTTTAAATATTTTTAAAATTATTATAAATTCTTTATGGTTTACTCATATTATTTAGTTCTGATGATTTATGATTCAAAATACCAAAAACAGAATATATACCTAGCTTATCTGGTTCAAAATTTATACGGTATGCCGTTTGGTGTATATAAAAATAAATAAAAACCTACAAGTATTGACTCAATACTATTGACAGAATAGATTGGTTAATTTTTTCTGCCATGTCCTAGCTCAATTACTGACTTAATGAAAGATTGAGTTAAAAGCTTTACGAAGTTAAGAGAAAGATTACTAATACTTCATTATATAACAATTTATACTTTGGGTAAACTTATTCCAAAAAAATTGAAAAAAGTAATTCTTGAATAGCTATTGAATGGCAATAGATATTCAAATTCGGTGGAAAATGTCTAAAACATCTATTTTGGGACTCTTTTGACAATATTTTAAAAATTTCAATGATTTTTTCAAAGAAGAACTGAAAGTCAATATTCTTAGATTAATAGGTAAATATCTTCTCCATAGAGTCTAATGTTTCTCAAAATAACTTTTTTATTTCTCATCCCATTTACAACGTATTCAATAATTACTTTTTCAGATTTTTTAGGATAAGCTTATGTCCAATCAGTGAGTTTATTAAATGTTGAATTTGTGACAAATCATAGCTAATTCAAGTTTAATATCTCTATCTTTCTGTCAAAGTTTTTAATTCAATCTTTCATTAAATTTTAATGTTAATTAATCTGCTGGACATTAAATGGCCGCAAAAACAGTTCATAAATCTATTCAATATTGAGCTTATAATTTGAAATTGAGCAAAACTAAAAGGTATATTTTATAAAGATAATAGACTCTAATTTTAAATAATAATTAGACTCTGATTATTAGAGTATTAACTTGTTAACTAAATTTGTTTGGTCTTTTAAATGCCTTTTTCACTAAATTAGTGAACTTCTAATTATTAATTTGTATTCATATAAAAAACTGAACAAATTTTGACATATTTTTATTGAAAAATTGATTAAATGACTAATTTATTGATAAATGAACCGAAAATTATTAATATTTTATTTTGTTGTCTTTTAGGAAAAGACTTGGATTTGGTTGTGAAGCCTTCAATAGAATTTGTGGTCCATTTATCATTCATAGTAATCTGGTTCGTTGCAATCAGCTCTTCGTCTATCAATTTGGCCGAAACGGCGAACAAAGGACTGATTGCATATCAAAGAGCTTTAGTGCTGCAGAAATCAGTTGAGTGTCACTTCTTCTTTCAGGCCGAGACTATGGTCAAGAGCCTGAGCCGACCTCAGCTTTGGATAACTGGTTGGAGATTTTTCAACGTCGACAGGAGTTCAGTCTTGTCTGCCTTTAGTGCCATTTTCACGATTTTGATTCTAATTCTCGAATTCAATCCGAGCGTCAAAACTAGTATAAAATCGTTAACCCAATAGATTTGAAAAATTTTTCCAAGAAATATATACATTTCTATATATATATATTTCTTGGGCTTTTTAATGGGTTAGTGCCCCTTCAATATTAAAACTTCTCTAATATGAACAAGATACATAAAAATTTCAACCAAGAAGTCCCAACTGGCAAAAATTTGGCCAATTCTCAAGTTCAAATGATACGCCAAGTGTGAGAGAATTTATAATCTAAGTCAATGTTTACTTAAAATTTGGTTTAATTTGAATGATATTTTGAACTTTGCCAGGTTGTGTTTATGAACTTACAGTAAAATCCGTTTATATTAGGAGTGTAACAATTATTTCTCACAATAATGACAAATATTTATCTTGAAATAACAAATAAATTTATATTAATCACTTGGTTATTATCACTTTATGTCGGATAAATGATCCGAGATATGAACAAAATATGAGATATAAATAAAATCAATTAACTATTGATTTATTTTTTTAAGTTTAAACATGTTTTCAAAGTTAATTATCTTGGTCATTTTTGTGGAGTTGTATTGTAATTAATCTTAAACTAGAAAAATGTTTTAATTAAAATTTGATTTTTAAGTCACGAGCGCACAGACGACACGAAAGACAGTCCTTTCAACCTCTGGCGGTGAGCCCTCTCTTAAAGAGAAACTCTTGAAAATAGCGACAGATCTTCAGATTCGAACCAAAGCGGAAATCGTCAAATTGCAAGTTGAAAAACGAGAGCACCTTGCTCTTTTGTTGAGTGACGAGTTATGGAAAGTACAGTTATTTGGTAATGAGTTGAGAGCTTCCAGTCCTGACCCGATTCGGCTCTCAATCATCGAGAAAGAGCTCATTGATATAGAATATAGAGTAAATAAGGAGGTATTTCATGTTCAAATTGTTCTTGCTTATTACAGAAATCATCGTTTATTTTTGATTGATCTAGCTAAGCATTTTGGAACGGGAGAGTCTAACTCAGGATATTCTACTTTCCAACGCACAGGTACTTCGCAAATGGGTTAAGGAGGAGATGGCGAAACTTGAAGAACAGAATAATGACCATGCTCATCAGGCTTATCTTGGTCTTGAAAGAGAACTGAAAAGGTTGAATGAATTGGTTAATCAACTGATCAAAGCTCAGGAAAAGGTCACAATCGAAAGGATCGAAGTAGAGCTTAGAATAATTGAATTACGGATTTATGAAACCCTCAAACAATTGGGTTTCAATACTAATGTCAGTACTATAGCTCCTCATTCAAGTACCAATTATCACAATGCTTCAACTGAGAAACCCACTGATAGCACCACGGATAGTTCCATGGTAATTTAATTATAATAAATTAATATAATGTGTTTTTAATAATTCATTTTTAGTAAATAAAACATTGATTTTTAAACTGAAATTTTTGTTTTATTTTCAATATTTCTAAGTTTTTTTTTTACTTTTTATTTATTTATTTGACATGGGTAAGGAGCAAGGCAAAACTTAATTTGCACTTTTAATCTTTTGTAATATTCCGGGAACTTATCAAATAAATTGATTAATTTTTTATTAAAATATCTAAAAATTATAAAACTTTTGTTATATAAACTGTAAATACTTTAATCCTTTTACTCACTTTTATTTTACACTCATTTATGAATTATTATCTATCTATTGTTAAATCAATTATTATTATTTGATTAACCTTGCTCTTCAAATCAGTATCTGAAACAATGAAGAATCTAAAGGTTAGAATCAAAAGTTTTGATTCAAAGCCGTAATATTTTTTCATATATTTATAAAAACTTATTAATAAAATTAAACTAAAATCATTATTAAGGCTCATTAAAAATCCCAGTTTTGAAAATTCCCCCGAAAAAAGTAGAGAATTTGTTTCCGAAACAATAACGGTGTTTGACTGTTGTTTATATTTGGGTTTACCATAATTATCATAATTAATTTTGAATTAAAACCAATTAACTGACACTTATTTTATTTAAAGTTAAAGGGTTTTTGCAAAGAATTTAAATATCATTCAAAAGAGAATTTCAAATTGAATTATATTTATCTGGCATTTCAACGTTAAAATGGTTAACCAAGGATATCAATCTCTTGGTTATTATCACTAAAACGGTTATAAAAATGATAGGAGATATCAAACTCAATATCGGTGTACATATTAATTAGTAGTTTATTTTTATTTTCAAGAATGTCTCCCAAGCTAATTGTCTTGGTGATTTTCGTGAACTTATATTGTAATTAAATGTCATTAAATTAAATAATTGTTTTAATTAAACTTGTTTTTAAGGTTTGAGTGCGCAGACAACCCAAACGTCAGTCCTTTCAACCAGTGGTAAGCCGTCTCTCAAAGAGGAACTCTTGGAAAGAGCGACAGATCTTCAGATTCGAACCAAAGCGGAAATCGTCAAATTGCAGGTTGAAAAACGAGAGCACCTTGCTATTTTGTTGAGTAGCGAGTTATGGAAAGTTCAGATATTTGCTAATGAGTTAAGAGGTTCCAGTCCTGACCCGATTCGGCTCTTTTTTATTGAATCAGAACTTATAGAAATAGAATATACTGTTAATAGAGAGGTATTTAATTATTCTAGTTTTGTTCATTAATTACCAAGATCATTATTTATTTTTGATTAGCTGAGTATTTTGGAAGAGGAAAGTCTAACACAGGATGTGTTACTTTATAACGCACAGGTACTTCAGAAATGGGTTAAGGAAGAGATGAAGAAACTTGAAGAACAGAATAATGACCATGCTCATCAGGCCTACCTTGTGCTTGAAAGTAAACTGAAAAGGTTGAATGAATTGGTTTATCAACTGACCAGAGCTCAGGAACAAATCACAATCGAAAGGATCGAAGTAGAGCTCAGACTCATTGAATTACGGATTAACGAAACACTTAGACATTTGGGTTTCAAACCTAATGCCAGTACTAAAGCTCCTCATATGAGCTCAACGGCTACTCCTTTACAATTGAAAGAAATACTTGTATTAAAGGCAAAAGAATTGGAAAAATATGCCGACACTCAGATCGAGAAAGTGAAGCGAGAGAACGGCACAGCTCTGGCCAAAGGACTGGAGTCACTTGAAAAGGATGTTAAGGAAATTATTGAAAAATTGCATAAAATAAAGACAACAAACACTCTTAAACTGATTGAGTCAGAGCTATACTATTTGGAGAAAAGACTGGCCGTTGAATCGGAAGCACTTTTGATTCCTGAGAAAAGGTTTGAGAAGTTGTTAGGAATTGCTGTCGCACTTAAGGCTAGAATAGAGTGGAGTATGAAATTGTTGGTAAATACAACCGCGGGAAAAGTTCTTCAATTAGAGGCCAAAACTTTGGAAAAAGTGTCAAATAGTCTGAAGAACTCAAAAGATGAAAAGACAGTCATTAATCTCGAAAAGGATTTGACGGCTATTGATAAAAGTGTTACCAATGAACTTAACAGGCATTTGATTTAACAAGATAGTTTTTGTTAAATTATTTAAAATAACATTAAATACTATTGTGAACTATGTAATAATGAAATCAATATTAACAAGTAAAATTAAAATTTAAAGTTATTGAAGTAATTTAATCTTGAACTTATTTCAAAAATATAATGGTAACCAAGGTAAATGTTACTATAAAACTAAGTAACACATACGTCAAAATGTCAAGACTAGCAAGATAAGATTTTCTAAAATTAAGAGTTGATAAAAACTTAAAGGGAGACAATTATTGATATAATAACTTAAGATTCAATAATTGAATTGACTTTATTTCTAACATAACCTCTAATAAAGAGAGACAACAATGAAATTGTTAATCGTTTTCGCCATTTTTGTCAGCTGTAAACCATTAACTGATTAATTTTTAATATATTTAATTGAATATATGTTTAACCTAGGCACTTATGCTGATCAACTTAGGACAGAACTGTTGAATAAAGCCACAGCTCTGGATGGGAAAATCAAGGCTGAAGTGAAAAGTTTGCAAGATAAAAAGAAAGATCATCTTGCTGTTCTACTTCAAGAAGAAGAGAAAAGACTATTGACTTTAACCGAAGAGTTGAAGAAAACACCTGAAAAAGATGTACTCAAGACTTCACAAATAGAGGAACAATTAAATACTTTGGAGTATAGAATTGAACAAGAAGTAAGAATGATCTAGTTAATGTTATTAAATTTACCATGATTATATTGAAGATAGATCTCTTACAAAAGGATTTGGTCACTCAGGAATTGCTGATCAAGAATGCAACTATTCTTAAGAAAATGGTTAATCAAGAGATAGTGATCCTGGAAAAGATTGAAGGGTCGAACAAAGTGCGGGCACAGGAGGTCGCACGTGTGCTCAGACGTGAAGAGCAAAGACTTGAAGTAATGCTTCTATAGTTGACCAAAACTCAGGACCAGAAAAGACTCGAAGAATTATTAGTCCAATTGAAAACTCTAGACATCAGACTATATGAAACCCTCAAAGAACTGCATAACAAACCCCTGAACGTTACCACACATCCCATTCCACATCCGACTACTAAACCGGTTACTCCACATCATATTACTGTTAAACCCACTATTCGTCCTACAGTGAGACCATCCGTAGGAACTACTCTGAGTCCAACTCAACTGAAAGTCATACTCCTTAAAAGGTCGGCACAATTGGAGCTGAACTTTAAGTCTGAAATCACAAAATTAAAACAAAATAACAGAACCTCTCAGGCCTTAACCCTTCAAAATCTGGAACAAGAAGTGGTCAGAATTACAGACAGAGTTAAGAATACCTTAGAATCGGATATACTTCAACTTCTTGAGTCTGAACTCTATTGGTTAGAGACGAGGCTAACCGTTGAACTCCAATCAATTGAGGCTCAGAGACAACGGACTAATAGATTGATAACTAAAGCCTCCGCACTTAAGACTCAAATCGCAGCCATTTTGAAAACCATAGCCAACACTCCTGTGGGTAACGCATTGTTGGAAGAGTCGAAAACTTTGGATGAGATCATCGGTCATCTGAAGAATGCAAAGGAAGACAAAGATATCGATGATTTAGAATTTCAATTGATTTGGGCTGAAAAGAGAATCACTGAAGAGCTCAAACCTTTAGGTGTTACTACAGTCAAACCCATTTAATATATTTAGTTTTAAAAATTAAATCTTTTATATTGATTTCATTATAATTAAAATTAATTAAAAGATCAAATAATTGAACAACAAGTTATCACATTAATTAATATCTAGGTTTAATATCTTGGCAACAACGGTGACGGATAAGCGCATCATTTGATTAATGTTAGCCTTGAATGTATTGATGGCTAGTTTTTGGGTGTCTTTCCAATCATAGAGAGCCCTGAAAATACAATAATTATTGGAGAAGATTTCTTTAAATACACTTTAAATATACTTATAAATGGTTTCCAAAAACTTTGCCCTTCCCTGAGATGTGATAAAACTGATGGCGTCGTCAACACATCCCTTCCAATGAGCTCTTAATCCCAAACGTATCCAAAGATGTTTAATCTCTGAGTTATTCTTTGATTGCAAGTCATAGGTTTTGCTCATTGAACTGACTTTTGTAGAACTGAGCGGTGGTTCCGATTCGAGAACTTGTGATAAAAACTCTAAGACCTGCCACGAGTCCATTGATGATATGTCTTTGGCAGTAAATTGTGCTAGTTCACTTTCATTGGCACTAATCCATCGCTTTGCTAGAGTTGTACACACATTCGCAAGACGATCATCATATTTAGGTATTATAGGAGGCATTCCTGTGCTGTTCAACCATTGATTCCAATCAATTATTTCCAAAATATGAGTCTTGTCTTTGAAATATTCAAATAAAAAGTCTTTAAAATCGTTGGTAACAATAGAAGTGAATTTGAATTTCTTAATATACTCTTTAAGGAAGGGCTCAAAAACTTTAGGTCCGCCCAATTTTTCTTCCAAAAAGAATAGGAATGTGTGTCCCTTTTCGTAGGGAACGCTTGTAAGGGCGTCGTCGGGATCAACACCTCTTACATCCATCACAAGTTTGGTTAAAGTGTTGTTAACGCCGATAGTTTTAACCAAATATTTCAAATCCTTTAGTCCTATAATAGCTCTGAACTGTCGGACGGGTTCTCTACCACTGAGTCGGCCCACAATCTTATTCTCAACAAATTTAGTAAAGCCTTCGTTGAGCCAAAAGTGATCCCAATTTTTATTAGTGATGAGATTTCCTGTCCAACTGTGCGATATTTCATGTGCCACAACATTTGCGAGGGAACGGTCACCGGCCAGTATTGTCGGCGTCACAAATGTTAAGCACGGGTTCTCCATTCCTCCCACTGGAAAAGATGGCGGAAGAACTAACAAATCATATACTCTTCAAATATAAGGACCCATTAGGGACTCTGCAGTGGACAGCATATGCTCGGTTTCGGCGAATTCATAGGCACTCCTCTCAATGAAAGACTGCTCTGACCAGACATGAGTTCGGGGGCCGATTTTCTTCGATACTAAGTCACCGACAACTAAAGCTATCAGATAACTAGGAATGGGTACCACTTGTTTGAAGTGATACTCTTTATGTATGCCATCAAATGATTCAAAAGGCTCTCCATAACGAACTGCACTCATGAGAACCACCAACTCTTTCGGAACGTTTATCTATTTTTTGATTAAACAAATATATAAAAAATACATAAAAACTATAAACTAGAAAATACACGAAAAGTACGGACCGTCGCCTCATAAGTACTTTACTGAAGGGCTGTCCTGACATGGAAGTAGTGACCGGCAATGGATTGGTTCACACTGTGTGAACAGATAGGATTGGTTTTTGCCGGCTGTTTGTTCCGGTTTAAGCCATTGAATGGCCGCTCCTTTAGGACTGGTTTTGTAGGAAATACTAATATTTTAGTACTTTTTGTCCAACAAATCAATGGTTAGTTTGGCTCCAAATATCTTCAACTCTGAACTCAACTAATACTTTAATTTATTATTAGTTTTAATGTCTGTTACTCCGAGTATAATCAATTGTGGTGTGCCCAAAATGAGCTTGTCACTTTTGTCAATTTTCTCTATTGAGAGATCAACAGATCCTACTATAATCTGTTCATTGAAATTGATGGACGCCTTCCAATTAATATGAGTTACCCGAGCGTTGTCTGGTCTTTAAAATGAGCTAGGATCAATTTTACTGTTCTTCAACTCATCCTTCAATTGTGAGGTTATTGTGTCTTCAGTATAACCGCTCTGAAGACAAACACATATCAACAACAATAATGAGGAATAAATTTGTTTATAAATATTTCTTAATTTTTGAAATTTTTATTATAAACTTTATATAAAAGAAAATGTATTTATTCCTTATTTGTTTTGATGACAGGATTAACTCAAATTGACCTTGGTTGCTTGATAAGTATGTTATTACATTATGTAATTGTTCTTTGACTTGATGTTATTAGAAGTTACTTTAGTAGTAATTTACGGAAATATCACTGAAATTTATATGAATTTGTTATCATTTTATTTTTGAATAAAGTTTTAATGAAACTGTTCTATATGAGCATGGTTATCGGGAATAATTTTGATAAACTAATCAAGCTTATGCTATTTAAAAATAGCTTTGATAAGTTTGAAATGTTATTAATTTACTTTTTCTTTCATAATTAACTGACACAATGAGCTCTTAACTCTTGAAGTGTCAATTCTGTGCCAAAAGTGGTAAAACTTGACCTTTGATTCCCAAGCTTATGCTGTGGCAGCACAACTTGACCTTTGATTCCAAGATAATTGTCTAGACTTAAAATAAAACAAAAGGAAACCTCATGACTAAAAACTCATATTATTTACACAATTATTATAAAAAACCAAACAATAATAATATCATTCATTATTTCAAATAATTTATAACGAAATGAATGGAATTTTATTAATACTGAAAAAATAAATGTTTTTATGAAATTATGAGTAAAATAATCCTTAAATTTTGATTAAATACCTATTTGTTAAACATAGTAAACACTAATTAATAATTTTATTAATAATTTAAGAAATATTTGTCTAAAACAAACTTATATATTATTAAAAAATTGGAAATTATTTTATTGTATATTTAGTGAAAAATATTAAAAATTAAAGCATTTAACAAAAGTTTGAGATAGTGCCAAGACTTGAAGCGATATTAAAACCAAAACCAGATCCGAAAGTGAAACCTAAAACCCGAACGGGCCCGAAACAAAAAACACTTTCACAGGAAATTATTAAAATGATAATTTATCAATTAGACTTCTAGAGAGATATTTTTTATTTTATTTTATTTTATTTTATTTTATTCTATATTTATTTATATAGGATAGCACAGCATATTTCTTCATAAATATTGTAGAATTTTTCTTCTTTGT
>JAQFZL010001579.1:0-10064 GCA_034695685.1 Galumna lanceata | reverse complement strand
AGATAAAAATTCATTTTGGAATCTTTGCAAATGTCATATACCCGAACTCAATTTCTAAGGTATTACGGTAATTTGTATTTCATTTATTAAAATAATTAAAATTAATAATTCAAAAACAGAGGAAGAAGTTTTTAGTTTTTGTATATATTAAATTGTTTTAAAAGTTCTTTAATTTTTAATTTTATGCAAAAATATTAATTTATTTTTCTCCGGAACATGTATAAAAAAATTTTTAAATTTTAAAAATTGAATTTCTCCATGATAAATTTAGGTTAAAATTTCATTTCTTTTTTATATATTGCAGAAATAAATTATAGTTTTTTTTAAATCAAAATTAAATTTTTTTGTCTTATAGTTTTCAAGATATGACTACCCTATAATGTCAACTTTGACCCCCTCTGGAACCTTCCCATTTTAATATTTTGAGCTAAAAATTCCATTAAAAAATTTATTTTTAATAATTAAATTGAAAAATTCATTCTTATTTTTTAGCATAGCTCAAGTTAAGCTTACTAAGTTGAATAGTTCTTTTACAAAAAAGGTAGTAATAATTTGAATGTTTTTTAAGCATAATTTTTGAAAATAATTTGGCATAATTTTTTATCTCTTAACCGATTTCAATGATCCAGGTATCAAAATAAACATTAACATGACCAATTTTTGAAATCAGAAGTTAATGATACAGGCAAGCCTCGGTATATGACTTTATCATAGGGTTTTACAAAAATCTCATGACGGAAAAAATTTAACAACATTAAAAATTTATTTAAAGTTGAATGTTTATACTACTTTTTACAGAATTAAATTATCTTCGAAATTATTCGAAAAGATTATTCGAAATTTCCCTGCGAAATTTTTTTGATTTGACCTGTACATATATTTTTTGACGTACATGAGAATGATAAATCTCCTTGAGCAAATTCAAGTGACAATACTATGAGAATTTAATTCTTATTTCAATTTTATTTCAAGTTCAAAAAGTTTTAATTTTTCGTGATCATTACAAGGGCTCATCTTATGGAGTATTTTGAAGTTTTATCTAATTTTTGGTCTAAAGGGGGAATTTTCTTGGAATACTTTTCTTATTTGCCACTCATGATCTTTTATGTTTTAATAGATATGAGCCGTCAAAAGTAAGGAAACCTCAAACTGATACCCAGTGTATAAAGAATTTCAGGTCATAATAATTAGAAAAAAGTACATAAAAGTTTTAATTCGAATAAAATGATATCAACAATAATCAGACCATAAGTTTGTTGTTAGTAACGGAAAGAGTTAGTCTGTGCGCTCAGCCTATGCACACCACTAGAGTGATCAGATAGCATTACCTTTTCTAACTTTTATTCGGGTCATTACCAGGCATCGGAATAATAGTCATTTATAGCAGGCCTTAAAGGCTCTAAAAAGTCGTTAAAAAATTTAAAAATTTACATAACATAACATTTCTACCCCTATGTGCAATGGGGGCTCAGTTGAGCCCCCAATTACAAACTGAGTTTTTACTCCTAGGAGTGTAGCAAAGGGCATGCTATGGGTCAGTGCAGGGTTATGAGTCATAACTTATGACAGATGACCAGTTCATCGCACAGTGTTTCCAAATTATTGTCCTTAAAGGCATGCTCAGAGTCAGTTGCTAAGCACGCTAACCACTGAGCCACTGTCCCCACTTAAAAATTTAAATTTTATTAATTAATTTTCTTCATTTAAAGAGACTTTTGCTATCACTACAATCGGAATTAATCTAAAATAATTTCTAAACAAATATGAAATTTTCATAGATTCAATAGTATAAAAATTGAAATGGCAAAAAAAAACCGATTCTATGGGATATTTCACCTATTTTTTTTTATTTTCAGGTAGTGTTTTTCATTTTGAATTTTAATTTAGATAAGATGAAAAAACAGTTTTTTTTAAAATTAATTTTATCAAATGTCAGTAACAAGTTCATTCAAAAACTAAACATTTTGATAATTTAATCTAATTTTCTTTCATTATTAATTGATTTATTTTTAACTTGTCTAGAAACTGAGGTGCGATTTATAAAAATTACTAAATTTCAATCATAAATAAATTAGAAGTTCTTGTTTTAAATTATTTTATGCTCTAAAATTCATAATATGAATTATAATTTAAATGAATTTAATTAAATTTTTATTTTATAAATGCTTGTCAGTTTAAAAAGTTTAAAATAGTTACTTTGTAAATTTTGCATGAAAATTGAAGGTTATTATAACTTATATTTAATTGAAAATATAATTTAATTTGTTTTATTTTTGGAAAGTTACCCAGGTTTGATTAAAATTATGTCAAAAGATAATGAGATATGGTAAAATTTGTCAAATAGTAGATAAAAATTCTAATAGTCCGTTGTGTTTAAAAATGTCGATAACCACTCAAATGCCGGACTCTGGTCATAATGACTTAATATTTTCATTTGATTCCGAAATGTTTGTGAAAATGTTTAGTTGGTAGAGAAAACCTGGTTGAATGGTAACTCTACATACCACGTATTGACACGTACTCATCAAACCAGAACCAAAATTTACTAAATGATAAAATGCATTGATTGCAACCCCACCCAAATCGTCGCAGTGGACACTCCGTAAAAGTTCAACAAAACATATTTGTAATAACCAAGTTAACTTCATCACTTAGTTTCACATTTAAGAGAGGGTTCTTTTATTGTTAATTTTTTAATCATTAAATTTTAATTATTTAAGACTTAAATCTTCATAACTTTATATCAATAAATTTAATTAAATAAAAACTGATTAACTTTTAACTGATTATAACATTTTCATAGACTTGTGGTTAACCCTTTGATGCATTTATTATCGAAAGCGAATAATGGCCTAAATATCAGTTTCATAATACACTCATCTCTTCATTCCATTAGTGGTAAAGAAGTTCAATAAATTGGTGTTTTATCAGACATTCACTTAGAGTAACACAGAATGAAATTTCTATCAACAAATAAATTTAAGAAATAGTTGTATCAAATCAAGGATTACCACTTAATTAAATTTCTTAATTATGTTTAGTATATAAAACAATAAAATTCTGTAAATTTTTCAATCCTAAGAAGATGTCGACGGGAACCGGTCCTCAACAAACACAGTTTTCTCAGGGTGTGAGTCAACACACTATAATAAAGTCGGAAATAGATTTTCAAAGACTGGTAAGAATTGAAAAATTTCGTCTTAAAGTACTTCACATCAAAATCATAAAATATTAATTATATATTACATTGATATCATCTGAATATATTCTAATCATTTGACTAAATCTTAAATACCAAAAACAAACATTTTTCTAAAAAATATTAAAAATTTTGAAAAAATCAAAACCTGAAGTTTAAAATTAAAACCCAAAAGAGAAAATCAGTTACGGATTTTTACATAAAAGGGTTTATCTACCGATATTTACTTTTACTAAACTAAGATATTAATATATTGAGATTTTGTTGTCGTATCATAAAATTCTTTATATTATTTACTGATTTTTCATAGGAAATATTCTACATATTATTAATCATAAATTATAAGTAAAGCATAAAATTCTATTTTTTTTCAGTAATTTTATTGGTTTGTTATATAAACCTAAAATATGTGAACTTGAAATCCTAAAATATGATGAAAATCTATTCTATTCGACAAATTTCTATTTATATTAATATCAGAAGATTTGTTTTTCTTAAATCATAAAGTTTTTTAAGAAAATATGGTTTAAAATACCGAAACAGAATTGTTTTAACTCATTTGGTTTAGGAGCTACACTAGTTCAAAGTGGGCTACTTAATTTTGTCTACAAGTTTATCCAAAATTATAAATCAGTAATACTGCTCCATAGAATCGAAAGATTTGCAAAATACCACCCCCTCCTAGAATGAACGTTCGAACAATGGGAATGAGCATGGTTTTTCAAAATACCCCACTAAGACGAAAAATAGGTGAAATATCCATCTAGAATAGAGAATTTTTGCCATTTAAGTTATGTATTATCGAGAGTATTTGAAATATATTGAGAGTTTTTGGTCGAATTTATTAAAAATTGTTTTCCGATATTTAAGGGTTTGACAACTATTTTATTTTTGGGTTACTTTTAAGGTATAATTTTGGATAAGAAATAATCAAAATAAATAATTTTCTAAATACCATCAAGTAACAATATCTATCAAATAATAATTATTCAACAAATTTTAATTAATGGCTACTTAAAAAAAATAAAATAAATGAAAATATCAAGGATATTTGAGATATGAAAAAAAGTTACTTAATGAAAATGAAAACAAATATTATTATAAGAATAGAAAGAATACATTAATGTATAGCCATTAAAATTTTTTCAATATAAATAAGCGATTTAAAATAGCTATTTTAGCAACTTTTTGTCTAATTTAAATAATATTTAGGTAATTATTTTGATAAAACTATTTTATAATGTTTTACTTATATAAGAGAAGTAGTTTTTAGAAATCGTTTTTGAAAGGTTTAAAAAGGTATAAATATTTCAACCATCGTTTTTAGGAAGTATTATATCAAAAATATATCAAATATATCATTAATATATTAAAAAAGTATATCAAGAATAAGCTTGACTTGTTTGATGACAAATACGTCAAAATTTTATATGAATTTTTAATAATTTTCATAGTTTTTCAGAATAACCCTGATTAATTTTTGAGCATATATTTATGAATAACATGAAAACAGATTACAATGACTAACGTTCTCTAAAACTACTCATATTTTTGTAGACAAATTTGAATCTTTTGTTAATACACTGTAGAATAAAATGAGTCAAAATTTATTCATGAAAATATTTATGGAGAAACCCAGCACCTTCTATTTTAAAGCTTTCAATTTTTATTTTGATATATTTCTTGAGAACCCTGTTTTAAAGTTATATTTCTCATCAGTTTTAATATAATTTAGTCATTGATTTTAATCTTTCTAATTTAGTCATCTTTCCAATGATTAACAGTTGAGGAACGCTATTCTGTTTTTTCGGTACTTTACATTTTTCTTTCAATGACCAGGTATTATTCAATCAAGTTTCTTTTTTTTTATGAATATAAATTTTTATATTGACTATTGTCTACATTTGATAATATCTTTGAAAAATATTCTGAGATAACCTAATCTTAATATTTGAGCTGTACTCGAGTCAAGAGCAGAGAATCAATAGAATCGGAAGAAGAAGTCTTTGGATGATTGAACTTCAAATGAAATTATCGATTATTTCTCATCTTTTGTTTCATTCGTTAAATTTTAATATAAGTTTTGTTTCATATCTTTAGACAAGAATTGGATTAAAAGATTCATTTTTATTAATAGGAATTGAATTGAGTTTTTATGAATCATTTCTAAGTGTTTAGAGATTGTGTGAAAGTGTGTCCGGCAGTCAATCATTTGGTAGTCCTCTATATTGACATCAATTTCCAAAAGTTGTTTTATTTGATTCAATTGTAGTTTATTTGCGATCAAATGAAACGATGAGTAAAATTGTATCAAAAGTTGTGTTTAGTCGGCATTTGTTAGTCATTCGATGTATTCTCTATTTTTGTTGAGAATAAAAGACAAACATTTTTAGACATTTGGAGGAAACGACAGCTGCAGACAAGAGCCGAACGAATCAAATAAAAGTTGGGATCACTTGAAGAATGAACTCTCGTTGGGATTCACTGCATATGAGATCACTTTCGGCTTAAATTCAACGAAAGACAAAAGATTTACAATTTCTGCCTCACTTTATATGTCATATAATATTTTCTGTGACTCGACTTTGAAATATTGTATACTTTCTATTAAATGGTCATTACTGTATTTTTTTATATTAGACAACACTTTTCAAGAGAATAATAGATTGAATTTGAAACACATTTTATTTTAAATTGAATTAAATAACTATTTATTCAAAACAACTTTAAGTTTATTTTAATATTCAAAAGAATCCCAAATTCGAGAAACTGTTCCGACTTTTGTTGGTTTACTTTAATTTTAAAAATTATTAAAATTAAGGAAAAAATTTCAGAATTGAGTCTTATTTTTGAAGTTAGGGCTCAAAATTTCTGGAAATTTCTTTAAATAGAGTTTAATAATTATTCTTAAATTCAAGTCATGTTTAGTGAAAAATATGTCGAAGAGAAGTCAATTCAAACGAATTAATGTGAATATAATTAATAAAATTATTATTTTTGTTTTATATATTTTATTTATATTTTTTTGAATTAAAATGTTACCTTATAAACATGGAATATTATTCGTGAAATTAACCATTTAAGCAAAATTGGTCTTATGATGTCATATAATGGCAATTATAGAGTGAAACTTTCTATCTTTTATGAAAGACGAATGGCTCTCAAATGGTCCGAAATCCTGGTTTATAAAATCATTTGAGATATACTAATAAGGAGGGATGTTAAAGGTCCCTGATCTCAGGGAGGGGGTATTTGCCCAATTTTTGCTCTCAGGAGGTATTTCGAAAACCATGCCCTTTTTATTGTTCGAGCGCTCGGCTCAAGGGGTATTTTGCTGATTTTTCAGGGGGGGGGGATATTTTGGAATACTTCTCCCTTCTTTAACATCCCTTCTAATAAGATATAAAATTATATGTTATAAAAAAATCACAATCAGGTAAAAGCTGAGAATGGTTTTGGATCAGGGGGTGCCAGGGTAGCGTATTTTGGCTTCGAGCCTCAGGGGGTATTAGAGGGTGATATTTTGAAAAAAGCCTAAAAATCGATAAAATTACTAAAGTTAAACCTCTCAATAGTGAACGCCTCGGGATGGGAAGTTTGGTTCACTAATTAGAAGGTTTTACTATTGGGAGGTAAAGTTTACATGAGTTTCAATGGGATGGAAAAGGACTTCTTTGAACTTATTTGATAGTTAATTAATGAGAGGTTTTCACTAGAGACCCAAATCGGATCAAAAACCATAGATCCGATCCGAAATTTTAAAAGTAAATTTTATACAATAAAGTAATAAATTTTTGTTTACAATTTACTGTCAATTTCTTTTACTTTATGAATAACTCAAAAATTATTTATAAAACTAATATTTGAATTACTATTCTTCCTTTTATTTAATTTTTATGATTTTTTATATTTATTAGTTATTTTACATTATATTTCAAATTTTCGGATCTCTTGTGTCTATATCCGATCCGATCCGACTTTTTCGATACCCAGATCCGATCCGAATCCGAGAATTTTAGGCTCAGATCCGATCCGATCCGTTTGGGTCTCTAGTTTTCACTATTCAGAAGGTTCACTATTGAGAGGTTAAATTATAATAACACATTTTTCGATATAACTTATATTGATATATAATATATTAACTTGGATCAAAAAAAACTTTATTTTGTTGTCAATTTATAGTTTTATAAATAAATTTATGAATTTCTAACTCAAATTTTTCAGTTTTTCTTTTATTAGTCTATAAAACGAAATAAAAACTTAAAAAAATGAGACATTTTATGCTTAAAATCACTAAAATAACTAAAATGAATTCAAACTAAACTTAACTCAAACCCTTTTAATTGATTATTTTGTAAATATTTATTGAAATTTTGCAATTTTCATCAAAAATGAGGTTAATTAGAGAGTGGGCTTCGCGCCGGGTCGAGATGGGGGTCGGCTCTTTTAGGGCCGATCGGCCATGGACTTTTTGGAAAACCCCTTATTGGCCATCTTAGGTATAATATCATTACCATATCATACAACCTATCAAAATGGTGAAACATTTATCAATCCATTAATTATTAAATGGTTTATTTTCATGAGTTCTTACAAATATTATTTAGGAATTAAAATAAAAGGTCTCCAAAAATTCGATACTAAATAATTGACACATTGAGGTCTAGAATGAGCTATGAATGAGCACTGCCTGAATAAAAGTCACAAAATAAATTCTTCACAAATGCAAACATATCACGCTTTTAACCCTTTGAAAGTACAAAATTTCTTAAAGTCTTGTACTTTCAAATTCTATATTCAAGTAAGTTCTATGACGTAAAACTTTTTAGAGATTCAGCTTTAGTCCCCATTCTGTCAATTTAGTAATACAGTAAATATCTCGAAAAGTAAACTCTTGGAACCAAAAAATGTGTTTCCTTTTGAGAGGTTTTTCATTTTTAGAATAAATGACTAAAAAATTAAACAATATTTTATTAATAAAATTAGTTATTTTGCTTTAAAATGAACTTAATTTTTGTAATTTCAGATAAATTACAAAATTTTTTATTTAAATAAAAAGAATAACATTTTAGGCAATACTTTCATAATAAAAACTTTAGATTTCATTGAAATTATTATTAAATTTGTAATTTCAGTGGAATTTTTTCCATTTCAAGGATATATTTGATATAGTTTTTGAACTTTGGGACCAAAATTCACTTTTTATTTTGAGAATTCAGATGTTTTTCTTTTTGGGGATATTTTATATAATAGTTTTCTAAGGGAAGGGTTTCGATACTTAAAATTAGTTTCATTTTTTGGTTTTCTTTTTCATATTTGGGATCTTTCCTTTTCAGAGAATTTACTGTATTATTAAAACATTTATTATTTAATCATTAATTGATTCAAACAATTCTGTGTCTTAACTCGAGAACAAATCTCATCACTGGTTATACTGTTTTCGGTGATATTATTAACCACTTCTTCGTCGGTCCACTCATAATACCTGATATAATCGACAATAAGTGTGGGGCAGTCCTTATCATCAAATGGTTTGACATCATATTCAGACTCTTCAAAATGTTCTCCGCCGACACCGAAATGTACACCAATAGTGAAATTCACGTCTTTAGACAAATATTCGCTAACATTTTGTCGGAAAACTTCTATTTCATTGAATTTGTAAATAATATCCGTTTCGTTGACTTCTATTGAATATACATTAAACTCATTGAGAGTGTAATTGTTGTCCACTCGACTGAAAAAATCATTATCCCATTCATAATGAAATCCATATTCAATATAAGGCTTCTGCTTATATTTCATTCCATAGATTGTGACATAACTCTTGGAGGACTGAATTCCATGAAGATTGAAATCAGTCCAAATCAGTGCTCTATTTGGTTGGGCGGCTCTTATTTCATATTTACCGAAACCATAACTTTTTATGGGATAAAAATGAAAGTCAATGTAACTTCTGTTGAGATAATTCTTCTGTGGATCAGATATAGTGAGGGTTCCATTGATTTGTGAAAATTTGGGTCGAATATATTTTTTTGATTCTTGTAATCTGTAATCCCATTCTATATAAAAAGTTTAGTCATATTTAAAAACCAATATTTTTCAATAAACACTTGAATTTAAAAATTGTATTCAAAATAAGAGATAATTCATTAATATATTTAAATCTGTATTCAAATAAATTATTTATTTAACTCCAGGTCTCACTTGAAGTAAAAACTCCATAATTCCAATCTTCACCAAATATTTTGCTAGATTCAAATTCATCACTCCAGGATAGTTTCCATTTTGACTCAACTTTTATTGAAACAAACATTAATAATAAATAATTAAAAATTAAAAATGATTTCATTTTACTAAAATATCTTTTAAATGTACTTGTTACTGTTAATTTGTTCATTTATTACTCATGATCGATGATATTTAAAACATACAACCAAGGACAATTATAGTCTAAACAGTTGAACAAACAATAATTAATTGAATGTTATGTAATATTTCAATCATTATTCTTATTTAAATAATCGTGTTCATAGTAATAAGCAAGATTATTTTTCAATATTTTTAAAGTTAAATAAAATAATGTAACCAATATTTTATATCAAACAACTAAATAAATAATTATTTATATTATAGAGATGACCAGTAGGGGGTACTCCGGTATACTACACTGAGATCCGAAACTTTCTAAAATAGCCCCTCTCAAGCCTATCGCGCTCAAATGACCCTTTAACCTCGATTTCCATTTCCCGATAATTTCAATTTTTTGAATAAAAATTATAAAATTATTAATAAAAAGTAATTTAATTGAGTTATTTTATCATTTAAAGGCTTTGAAAGACTCTTTTCAAAAGAAATCAATCAA
>JAQFZL010001578.1:0-10065 GCA_034695685.1 Galumna lanceata | reverse complement strand
TTACCAGAATTCGATTCTACCATATAATTAGCCTAGTACGGAAAATCTGGTAGAACCGAAGCCAAACTGTATATAGAGTCTATATATTTGCAACTCTTTTGAGGAATTTATTCCGGGTTAAGGAATTTCAGTGATTTATACGCATTAAAACCTCTTTGAAAGTTATTCACAAATTTATATAATCGATCAAAATTTTCTTCTTTTAATTTAGATTATTATTACAGAAATAGATTCATTCAAAAGAAAATTAATTGGTAAAAGAACTTGATTGGTAAGATTGGCAACACTGACAACATTGGCAATACTTGCTAGATCAATTGAAATCTAATTGAAAAATATTTCCTAAAAAAAAGGTAATAAATATAAAATTAATTTCTTTTTATTTTCATTTTATAAAAAAATATTTCTCTAAAATTCTATCTATGAATAAACGAGTGATTTATTGCAATCAATAAACATTTATCATAAAAATGACCATGATCATTGACAAACTTAACTCAAAGTCTATAATTTAAACCTGTCCTTATAGTCAGCATATATATCCTATAATTCATTTGACATCAGATTCTCTAAAATATTGGATATAATTATTTTTTAAAAAACCAAATGTATTTCAATCAATAAAAGTTTCCTAACGTTTGAGTAATAAATTGATCGATAAATTACAGTAATTTTCTTATTCTGATCTCCAAAGGAGTCATATATCGAGAAAACAATTAAATGGAAAAAAGACCAAAAGAAATGGCATAATGAGTGCCATCGAAGGGAAAGCCCAAAACAATGCTAATCATAACATTCATTAAATGCATAAAATTCAAAGGACTGACACCTTTTTCCTAATGACATCCAGTATCGCAATTAGTGTTGGGATCAACTACTGGACACTGTCGTCAGCAGAGGTCTCATTATAAACTATTGTTTGATAGTACAGACTATTTGATTAATCCATTTAATGAGTTCACTATAAGACAAGATTACTCTTTGGATACCAATAGTAATGACCAAAACCATTGATTTGAATGTTATCATTGATATGTATTGAATTCTTATCTCTTCACTCATTTCCCTGAATAACACTTTTGAAACCTTTTAAGAACTTATTATTAAACGAAATACAATTAAATGATTCACTTCTCTAATAAAAATGATATCTCGCTTACAGTTAATGATTTGAACAAAAAATAATACAACTTATAGTCGAGTACTTCAGTAAAAAAATTCTTAAGTTTAGAATCTAAACGATTGAATAAAAAATAGCTAAATTTTTTGAGCAAATATATGCCTCATATTTTTCTTTATTAATTTTTACTTATTATTCAAATAATTTTCTGAAAACAATTAATTTTGAATTATTGTATTAATTTTGAGGACTATTAGTAAATAATAAGAAACAATAGAACACAAGTTTGGATAAAAAGACATAAATCGCGACAATTGAAACAAAATTCAAATAAAAGCATTAAATGCAATAAATATCAAAAATAGTTTACAATTGATTGAAAAGAAAGACAATTAAAACTCATTATAATTAATATATTCTTAAAAATTGTTTCTTAAAAATTCATTAAAATTAAAACAATATTAATATCACTTCGGATTTGTTCGGAATATTCACTCATTTAAAACAAATCCTTAAATAAGGAAATGGTTGTAAAGATTGTGTAAATGATATAATAAAATGTTTTCGTTGGTATTTGTTTGATGTGAACATCAATTCAAGGAAATAATCAAAGGTTTTGATTCTATTTCAGATCTAAATAAGTTACTAATACTCCATTCAATTAACCTAGTTCAATCAAGATTCATTTTCAGTTAATCCTATTTAACGATACAATGAGTGTTGTCTAGATGATGCCTAGATGATGTAGGGTAATACACTTGCATTAGAATCACGTCTGTGGTGATGGCTTTTCCCTCCAACTGTTGGCGATTCACTAATTTTATTGTTCGTCCTTTCGATAGGAATGACTTCGTCCTCATCTGAGAACTCGACCGTCACTTTTGGTCGATCGCCAACCGTTAGTCGCGATCTGTGAAGAAACGGTTCGGAGAGATGAGCCAAAGATGAGTGCATGGAATGCATGACTTCGCTGTGCTCTACTTTCTTATAACCCCTTCCGATAAAATTTAATGTCATCGATAAGTAGGATAAACCAAAAATGATCCAGAGCACAACCATCAACTTATAGATCACAATCCAAGTCTGTCCGTCATAATTGCCTTCAATTCACATAATAATTGGTTAATAAAAGTGACATTAAATAAGGGTTTGATTACCCGCAACATAATCGCCAAAACCAATAGTCGTTAGTGTAATAAAAGAGTAATATATGCTATCGAGGAAACTCCAGTTCTCAATTGCAACGAATATTAACGATGGAATTATCATGAATACAACAAACCATGGTAAAAAGAATAGACATCCGGTCTCTATATACCTGAAGACAATCTTGGCATTAACTGTATTGTGATATTTGCGCTTAATTTGTTTGATTTGTATCATAAAACAACCCCTAAATAGGGATCCGATGGCACCCAATAGAATACCAGTCATTGGAATACCAAAGAGAGCATAAAATAAACAGAATATCTTTCCTCCTGTCGTTGACGGAAGGAAATGGCCGTAACCTATAGTTGTGATGACTGTCGTAGAAAAGAAGAAAGAGTTGTGGAAATTCCAGTTTTGGTTAGTCAAGTGTCCGAACTGATCCACTAAATTCATATCTCTGGCCACCAAATATTTGCGTATCATTTGCTTAAATTCCTTTACTGTTGTATTGATATTTGAGTCGTGAAGTCGACCTATAAATACATAATTTATTACATTATTTAATGTCATAGAATATGAAACATGTTTTTCGGGCAAAAATCTAATCTTTTTTGTTGTTTCTGATGACTGTCTGAAAGCCAATAGAAATGACAATCGATGAGGAAATTTGCAAATAATTTCTTAAAATTCTAATGTTTTCATTGGATTTAACATAAAGTGTTTCTTTGAATACATTTCTGTATAATCATTACTTAGAGTAGAATCAAAGGAATTACTTTAATTGCTTTTTCCGCATATAATTATTCAATTTAATGACCACTACTTTCTTTTCGTTCAATTAATTGTATTCTGTTTTCAATTTTTTTGCTAAAAATCTTAATGAGTGACCAAAAAAAACTCATAAATGTTTTGAAAAAAAGGGAATATATTTTTAATTAGATATAAAGATTAGCCTTTCCTTAAAATTTAGTATAGGATTTTGTTGGGGTTCAATAATCTTTAATAATTATTTTCATAAACAATATTATCTAGTTTATTTGAAAATAAACCCTTTAATAATAAATTGGCATATTTGACCTTTGCTATATGTTGTATCATGATCAATCTTCTATTATAATGAAAAGAACTGAACAAAGTTTACAAATAATTACTAAAGAAGTGTAAAAGATTTTCATTAATTTGTTTCATAGATTAAAGATTATTACTTGACATTATTGCTTGGTCAAATTGTTACTTATATTTTTGACTAGGGCAACTTTCAAAAAGTCTAATCCTAACTTAAAAATTTTAAGTTAAAATATATGAACCTATAAAACATATAACAAATACATCTATTTTTGAATTGTTGTTAAACAATCAAAATTCAATTAATCTTTGCCATAACAAGACCTAGTTCCTATTTTATCCTAACAGATGATATGTTAAAGAGAACGAAGAAAAATAGAGAAAAAATTAAATTCAAATGAAATGCAATTTTATGATAGAAATCACAAAAAGTGAGTTTAAAAATCACGACTTGACTCGAATTTTAAAGAGTTGTTTCACTGATTTAATTTAAATTAGAAAATGCTTTAATTGTTAAGTCATTCTTCGAATACGAAAAATAAGATAATTTTGATTATTAGGTCTCGAATTTAAGGTCAATATTTTGGAGCATTTTTTTCATTTAATTGGGTTTCGCTATTAATCATGAGTTGAACCGAATATTAGATATTTTGCTCACATTTTCAACAGTTTAACATTGAGAGGGATTTAATGCTCAAAGACATTTAATCAGAGATGGCCAGAGGGAGATCTCTATTCATTAATATTTAGTTACTAAGGTATTTTTGGAAATAAAAAGTATCATGCTTCATTTTATTTGTTAATTATTTAGCACATTTTCACTGATTTGGTGTTAAGAAGAACTTCCTTTTTGTGGGATAATTGTTTGAAAGGATGTTTCGTATGATTTGTTTGAACCATAGAATACTATATCAGAAGCGGAAGGCCTTCCGATTCCGAAGATGACTATCAAATGAATTTATTTTCAAATAAAACTCATTTCGACATTCATTCAATTGTGTCAAATCATTGCTATTGAATCACAAGATATGTTTTCTAAGGTTTCACTAAAAGATTGCAAAACATGAATACAATATAATTAGTAATTACTAATTACTATGAGTTTTAATTACATTCAATATTATATGAATCATATGGTTCTCAAAACATTGAATATTATATTTCATTAATCACTTCAATTAATACAATTTTATTGATTTTTTTCTGAATGAAAACTATTAATTTGTTTGTTATGATAAATACCATCAAAATCTTCAATGATTTGAGACAATTCCTGTCTTATCTTTGCTTCAAACGGGGCCTCAAAACGTTGGAATACATACGCGCCTAAACCCAAGTACACAATATATGCGATTAAAATCAGGAATATCTTTCGACAATCTTTTATTTGAATCTGTATTTCGAGAGAGGATTAAAAACATAACTTTTAATTCATATAAAAATTATAACTGAATTTCATTTATTTCTTACAAAAAGATCTTAAATTTATGTTAAATTTGTTTTTTATTTTTGAACTAAATTTTGGTAAAAATCCAAATCCTTTTCATGAAAAAAATGAATAAAAAGGCTTTTCCAACGAAAAACAAATTCATATGAAAATTAGTACAAATTTAAAATCCATTAATAAATAAACACTACTTACAAGTTAATTATGTTTCCTAAAAGAGTCCTGATCATTTAAGAAAGCATATATGGAAAATGTGATTCTAATTCTAACTGAAATAGAGCCAGGGTGCTAATTGTATAAGCATCCCTGACCAAGTTACATCTGATAAAATGTGAATCGAGAACTGTCTTACATCACTAGTGGCGCAAAAAAGCCTCAAAACTACTTAAATATAAGCAATGATTTTAAGTTACTTTAATCACTTACGTTCCACATGAAAGTCGTCGGCATTTCCAATGATTTTTTTCAGTACTTCTTCACTGATTTAGTATAAATATATGTCTCAATAACTGGTTTTGAAAAGAAAAACCAGAACTCAAAAAGAAAGTAAAATTTTTACACTAAAATATGTTATATATATTTATATTATCGAAGTTTAATACTTTAAAAGCGTTGAATAAATTATGTAAATAATTCTATAAATACGATACAAGTCTTTAATCGAAAGCAATGGTTGATAAACATCTAAACTTTTAGACAATTTTATAGTCGACTCTAAGTGTTAACATTTTACTCATTTGTCTCCACAACACTTCACGAAAGAGTATCTGATATTAAAAATTAAGGTAAAACCCAAATGTTAAACTTGTGCCGATCCGGTGTTGTCAGCAATTAATAGACAAATGACTTGTTATAACCAAAACCAGAATATTCTATAAAAGTTTATTATCTATAAATATATATATAAATCTATTTAAAAAGTTATAGTGAGTACTAGTAAACTGCAAACTCATATCTTTGAAATCTTTGTCTCAAATCTGAATAATAATTTATTTATTTTTTTATTAATTGAGTATAAATTATAGCAATTCTTTGACTAAAATTCTATAATTAAACTAAAACTTAAAGAAAATTAATTAATAGTTTACATAAAATCAAAGATTTATTGATTAAAAATGAGAGCATATATTAGCAAAAAGTCCGCCAGAAATCTATAAATACGTGAATATCACATAAAATTAATTTAATGCAAAAATTAAAATAAACTAATCTTTACTCAGAAACAACTTTACAGACAAAGTCAATGTCAGAGCGAATGACTCAATACCTGACTATTAAATAAACTAATGAAAGGTTTAAAAAGACAATCAATAGTTTAATGGTTCAAAACCTCCAAACAAATGATTTTTTGGAGTGAAAGCACTAAAAACTAATCTATTTTTCTAAAGAAATTAACACTTTTTTTCAAATTCAATGATTTTCGTGATAAACAAAAATTGCAAACTTTTGAGGCATTAAAGGATTAATTAAGAGTTTTAAAGAAATTTCTTAAATTACAATCCATTAAAATAACGAAACCAATAATTAACGATAACTCAAGTGTTGTATCGAAAAATTCTTTATTAAAATTTTAATTTTCATTTATTATAAAAGCATTTGAAAAGTTATTTTTCTGACAATAATTTATTCTAATTATTGCAGAAAAAAAATTAAAATAAAATCAATTAATAATTGGATTTCACTTAAAGAATGTCAAACGAATCGAACCGATTCGCCATTAGTTTAAAGAAACAGATATTATAAACAAAAAAGCAATTTTCAGGTAAATTAGAGACTAAATTATAGCCAAAAAATTAATGAATTGTTTAATATATATATATATATTTATATATATAAATATTGTTATACATATGTATATATTTGAAACCACATCAGCTCTTATTTTAAAGGTTTAACTCAAGCTCCACATTGAAAAAGTGTTTTTTAATTATTATTATTATTATTATTAAAAGTAAGCCATTGATAGCTGTCTTAAGTTTCGTTCGCCTTTTTCTTCAGTGCTTTGACCTGATTTCAAATTAATGGGAAATATATTTTAGAAAATTCATTATTAATCTAATCATTTATTCAAAGACTAATTCAAAGCAACAAAAAAAGATAGTTTTAAAGAAAACTCTAAAAGAAATAAAAAATAAAAAGAGACGAACCCATGGCTGAGAATCAATACTTTTGTTAATTGGAATATGTTTGAGAGGACAGCGCTCCCCCTTATGACATCCGGTGGACAGACGCCAATTAAAACATTCGGCGCTCTTCTCGACCACTCTTCTAGCCTTTTCCATGGAGGGGAGGTCACCATTTTTGGTCTGTTCCATACTTGGAGTATATCTAAGCTTCAAAAGTGTTTTTTCATCAAAACATATGTCTTTCCGATAAACACCAAATAGTTCTGCGATGGCGTCGGTCGGGGACTGACTATTATCGTAGTGAACAAAAACAATGTTGGATCCATTGGTGGCCTTCCTTTCAAAAGTCTGTAGTCCCGTAAAATTACCATATCTTCGAAAAACGTTTTTAAGTGTTATATAAGGAGTGTTGGGAGAGATATTGCAAACCCATAACCCTTTATATCCCATTAAATTTGTCGGTCGGTTCGGATCAGACGAACTGAAGACAATAGAACTAATTTTTTCAATTTTATCCAAAGAATCGGTAATTCCGCCAAAAGACTCCAAAGACGACAACTTATTGCCAGAATCTAATGCTTTTTGAGATTTAAAATCACTTTTTTGTTGAATACTTTTAGTTGAAGTCATTGTCTGTTGAGGAGACTTATGATTTGTGGCGGCGGCCGCGTCAGCAAAACTCTTCTTCGGGGGTTCAGTACTATTTTGGGTCACTTTTGGTATGATATGAGAGCCCAACGAATCCTTATTGAGATCAATACAGAAATGGTTTGAATATATATTCCCTTTTTGTATAACGGGTTTCGACTCTTTTTCAGAAGAGATCCCAAAAACATTTTGCGCTCCGATTTGTGGCGACAAACTTCGCGACAGAAGACAATTATTATCTCCAGAAATGGTATCACAGAAAGTGTTATTATTAATAAAAAAGTTGTTATTATTATTTGAAAAATTTAGTGAATTCGTGGCACTAATTGTGTTAATCATATTATTATCGTTTTCTTCAAAAATTTTAGGTTTTTCTTCGTCTGAATCTAAAATACTTCCCAAACAGTTGTCGATATCACTAATCAGTTTACGACCCAAACATTCAGAACTATTATCTGATGTCAGGTCTGATCTCTTCGGAGGATATATATTATTAATATTATTATTACCAGAAATTGAAGAAATGCCAGACATTGAAGAAAAACGGGAATCAATTGTTGAAGGATTAGAAAAATGATTGTCATTTGTGTTAGTATTGGTCAGACTTCTTGTATACGACGCCCGAAGATTTGACAACTGATCAGATGTTAAACTCGTACTCAAAATGTGATCAATCGCTTCATTAACTGATCGGGTTTTGGGGGCGAACTTATTAGCCATCTCTTCATCAAAACGTCCCTCTTTTATGATCTTAAGGGCTTCGAAACGCATTTTTAACATATCTTCTGAAGTTTCACTAAAATTGTTTAATTCTAACGCCATTTTAAAACCTCTTCGACAGTCGAAGAGCTTGTATTGAGACTCTCTCTCACTAACAGTCATAACATTAGTTGTGAGTCGTCTCCAAACCAATCAATGCTTACTTTTTATGTGACGTCAACTAAAAACGTCATACAAAACACCATTTCTTTATAATAACCCAAAAAGTTTGTTTAATAATTCATGTTTTAATTAGCTTTTAATTAATAATAAACTTTGTATTCATCTAATTATTTATTAAACTATTTAATAGTTTTGATATTTGAAACTCTAAGAGACTAATCTAATTAAGATTATTTATGCAAAGTATAATTACTTTGCATTGAAATTCAAAGGAAAATTAGCTTGGTTATTTTAAAGTTCTAATTGTGTAGAATTCAATGTTGAATTTTTCGTTGTTATATCAAAATGAGTAAGATCAAAAATAAAACTAATTAGTATTAATACATCTTTTTTACTTATTTTACATTAACTTTTATTTTGTAATTATATTTTAATATTGTAATTGAAATCATGTTATTGAAACATATGTTTAATTGAATCATTGGTTCAATTAATAGGTATAATAATACCACTCAATTCAACTCTATTTTAAGGAGTTATTAAAAACTTAAAATTCAATATTAAATAATTATCCTCATTATTCAAATGAGATCAAACTAACAGAGAGTTAACTTCTTAGGTACTTCTGAAATGAGCAATTTTCACATAGGATTTTTAGCTGATGTAGCACGACTTGATACATGCTATATTATTTAAACTTTGACTGTACTTAAAATTGCGCGATCTTTTAAGGTTGAACTCTAGACATGCCTTCAATGAATGTAAAGCACAAAAAACGTATGTTTTATGGAAAGAAAGTCAAACAAAAATTATGTCAATAAATGTTTGTTTTGGTAAAACATATGCACTTTTCTTTATAACTATAAATTGTAGGCATGACTAGAGTTCAATCATACAGAACGCTTGTCTATAGTGAGTAATCGTTCGTAGAGATTAGAGGACCAAGTTTTGGTCATTTTCAAAAACCGAACCGAAACCGAATCATTAAAATCGAAACCGAAATATTTTTTACAGAAAAACCCGACATTTATTTTAAAGTTAATTTCGTAATATAAGACAAAATTATAGTTTTAAATAAATATCTCATAATTCTGAACAAATTTATGATTTAATTCCTAAATAATATTCAAAAATATTATTTTAACCAAAATTTTAAAATTTAGAGAATTAACAAATTCTCACTCATTTGGGTTTCAATTTTGGTTAGAACTGATAAAACTTTCGGTTTAACCGAAATTTTTTTGAAGGAACCGAAGCCGAATTGAAACCGAACCAAAACCGAAATTAATAAACCGAAACCGTAAAAAACCGATTTGGGTTTTAACCGAGTTGACCCTCTAGTAGAAATGACAACTCATAAATATAGAGGTTAACAACTCATTTTTGATGAATTCACCCACTTATAAATTTACCTTGCTTTCCAACACAATCAAGGGAATTTTTTTACTTAAATAAAACAAAATGAGTTTTTGTTGATTATAAGTAAAGACATTATATGGTTCTTCTTTGATAATGGGAAGGACAGAGACGTTAAATTATTTGTGTGGAATGAGTGTTCATCTGACAGCTCTATATAATAATATAGTGTATATCAGGCATGGCCAACAGGGGGGGGTATTCCGGAATAC
>JAQFZL010001577.1:0-10066 GCA_034695685.1 Galumna lanceata | reverse complement strand
TTAAAATAAAATATAAAATAAATTTTGTGAACATTATATCCGATATTATGTGTCTTTGAATCTCCTAAGAAGTCGAGGAATTGTTTAGCCTTTTCTTTAGTTACGCCAAAAAATATGACCGAAAGCAATGAATAGAAAATAATCAAACAATTTATGCATCGAATAAAACTAAATTTATATTTCAAGTCTCAGCTCAAAAGGCTATACTTTTCCTTAAACTAATGCAAATACCCTCATCTCATGCACTTATAGACCACTTCTTTTTAAACATTGAATATTATATTTGCCATCAATTTTCGAGACAAGAATTTCTTAAAAATAGTGGGGAGAGAGAGGGAGAGAGGCAGTCATAGAGAATAGCAAATTAATTAGGAATGTCCGGATCATATTATTAGATATAATGCGAGTCTTTTAGAAGAAAGACTAACCCCCAGTGCTAACCCCAGCGCGTTTCACTGTCGACCCCGCGATAGCCCCGAAGCCAATCTGTTGAGTGCTCGAAGACAAGTGAGCACTGAGTGTAAGTCCCGGGAATGTGAGGTCAAGGACAGGCCCTTTGAGCCAAAAAAGAGCGAACAAAAAATCTGTTGAAATGCATAGCAATGACTGTAAACTCTATGTTTTAACTCAAAATACAAGTTATGTTTGGCTTTAAATGTAATGCAAACGCAATACTAATGCAAATCATGTGATAATGTACTGCAGACTATGAGTGATGTAAAGGGAAAGGTCTCATCTTATCATATGATTTAATAGAGTTTAACATAAAAACAAAAAACAAATAAATAAATAAAATTAAGCAAAAAGTCTGACTATTTATACCCTGATATTAGATGCGAATAAGAAATAAAAAGCATTTCATTGGTATGTATTGAGCAGTGATAGCAATGACTGGAGAGATGTGAAGCCCAGCGACCGGTTCTGCCAGAAAACTGTGACTCTTAACAGAAAAAAAATGGTTTTTGGAAACTTCTAATTGTAATGGTTTTGGAGAGGAATCCACTAAACGAAGGCCTGTGACGGCCTTTCATACGTCCTTCGGCTTCCGGATGCAATCCATGCAATCCTCACTAAATCGAGTCCCAGAAGAAAAGTCAACACTATTTGATGAGAGGCATCCCATTTAAGCGCAACAGTCGAAAAGCACAAACAACTCCCAAAACCACTAAATATTGCACTTAAAGCACAAAAAATAACATTTAAGAAATATTTTACTAAAAAAGAAGAAAATTATTTTAATAAATTTCCTGCAGAAGAAAAATAGTCTTAGAATAAGAAAAATATTTAATTAAAAATTTAAATTCAATTCAAGAGAAGAGTCAGATTTCAGGGATTTTTTTACTTCTTTTGTTAGGAAAATATGGAAATAATTTTAGGAAATATTATTTAATTATAATAAAAAAAATTGAAATCTTCTGTTTTGGAAGTTTTCGAGAATAAGTTAACGGATAAAGAAATTAAATAAAATTACTTTCGAAGGAAAAGACAATAAAATGTTGAACTAAATATTGAATTCACAAATAATTTTCCTCAAAAGTTTAGCGGATAGTTTTAAGTTGTCTTTGCAATTCTGTGCTTTTTCAAGTGTTGGGTCATTTGAGCCAATGTTAAAACTCTTTTGTTTTGTTATTGAATAACATAAATCCAGAGCCCAATAGTGGTTATATAAATGCATAACTCGTTTTGTGATCATTGTTTTAACAAAAAAGTCAGAAATTATGCCAAACTATCAGCAAATATGAAGAAAAAGAAAGATTTAAGAAAATAATTAATTCAACACAAAAGGGATGTCTAAATGAAAATTAAATTAACAAAATATTCATAATTAGAATATTTATCGAATAAGGATATCATGAGATCAATGTTTTCAGTGTTTGGATTAAATGTAAACAATTTTGTTCTTTTACTTAATATTCAATGAATAGAATAATGAAGAGAAGTGTCGACTCTATTCATTAGTAACGTATGAGGAAAATATAGTCGAAAAAGCAATTGAGCCCAGACTGAGTGAAACTCCATTCAATGGTTGCCCAGAGAGTGAGTCCTGGCATTAAACGATAACTGTTGGCCACAAGTTATTGAAGTTATTTGCAGTGATTTGAGTCACTTATATAATGCCTAAAATACAAGTTTTTCTTTCAAACATTTCTTTGCAAATAACAGATATAAGACATATGACCAGAAAAAAGACTAACAAAATAATTGAAGAGTCATTTAAAAGCCAACAGGAGTTCAGTCAAAAAGGAATACATTCATAGTTCGTATTCAGTAGTCGAGAGAAAAAATGTGTGCACTCAGTCTCTCACATATCTATCAAACGCTTCCTTTTCTTCTTCGACACATATCTCAAATGATTGGCTCCAATACCTTAAACCTCACAATCAGAACAACAGGATATACACCGGAGAGGAAAAAAATTTGCCCAAAAAATGTTTTAGTAGTTATTTATCGTTTGAAACATACCTTTAATGAGATCACAATATATTATGCATTTGCAACACATTTATTCATTCATTCAACAGTTCTTTTCGGTCATAATTTGCTTACATTAATAGTTGAGAGTAAATAACTTATTATTAGATTACTATTAAAATATTGATTTTCTCTCCGTTTGAATAATGGACTGAATTTAGTACAACACTATTGAAAAACATTATAATAATATTTTTCGATAAAATATACGATAAAATATCGATTGCATTCATATTATGTTACAAATAAACAACATTTGAAATGACTCACAAAAAGAGACTCTCAAAAGACAATCTGATAACTGATTAAACACTATTTCATAGAAATTCATTATAAGTCTTATATAATTTATAACTTAGTTTCTAATGAAATGAATTTGTTTTTTTCATTTATTTATTTATTTAATAATTTATTACAAATCGATTAAACATAAACTAAAGGATATGTTATTGAAAAAGTGTTTAAACAAAATCCCATTAAAACTAATTATAAGACTTATGTAATCCGGTATTAATTGCATTTAAATATCGGATATTCTATTCATTTATAATTAATAGTAAAATGTTTTGTCCGAAATAACAATTCAAAAGAAAAACATTTTAAACATGAAAGGTATGAAAGTATCAAGGGACAACTCTAAGTAAAAACATTAGAGTATTTATAACTAGTTATTTATTCTGATAATGTCTTTCTCGGAAAATGAGATTAAACTTGAAATCAACTAATGATTGAACGAAAGTAAAGTCATTCGGGATTCACATGTTTTTAAGCCGTATTTCAATAAAAGTCAACTAATATTTAATTCATTATTCAATTGGAGTTAAGTCTAGAATAGATTTATTGGAAAAGTACTGAAAAGTCAAAATCCTAACACTAATAATAAAAGCAAAAGTCTCCACTTTTTTTGGAAATTGACTTAAAACCAATGTTTGCAATAAATGAGAATTAGTGCAAATCGTGAAAATTAATCGCAAGGTTTAATCGATCATAAAATGGGTGCAATAATTGCTCGCTAAAAATACTGATTGAAATCAAGATTTAAAACAATCGACAGTAAAATGCAATCAAATATGAATTAAGGCTCACTTTTTTAGGCTAATAAATAGGCTATTGTTTTGCTTCACTGAAAAGAAGGCAAACAATTGATAGGTTTTCTTAAGCGGTAATTAAAGAGACCTTTGCCTTCACTTAATATAATAGACATTACATTGACATTAGAGTCACACAAATTTAACTAAATTTAAGCTAAACTTTTGTTTAGGCGTTAAATATTAATTGATTTACACAACTCATGACTCACTTGTAGTATGTGTTGTAGTGTTGTATCATTTGTTGCACAATATTTTACTCTTTTACTACACTTTTTGATTTCAATTCACTTTTCGCTAATTTCTTGTCTTCTCTTTTGGTTGTAATGTCTTAATGTCTTAATAACAATAACAATAATAACAGTAATAACAATGTAGTCAGTGATGAGTAAAAACAGCTTAAATTATAGTACAAAACAATTAAAGACAAACCAATTGTGATAAATGTCTCTCAAATGAGTGTTTATTATATCATCTCTCAATTAAAGTGATTGTCGTCTCATTAAAAACAAACATTTTATGAGAAACACTATAAGACACTGTAAGGGCACAACTCATAAGAAAGTACTGAAAACAATATATCAGTGACCGTCCGATTAGTATGACATCAAACTTAATAATGCATTCAATAAATCCATTCAATGATTGCATTAAATGAATGCAAAATAAAATTTTTAAGAAATTATTAGTTATTATCAGTAAAAATATTATTCACTCACTGTTGCTCTCATACTAACAGTCACTCAGGAGTGAGAAGAGGGCTATCAGAGTCGGTATAGTCAGTAGAGTTGGTATAGTCGGTACAATCGAGAGAATTGCATGAATTTTCTCTCACTCAGTGTTCAAAAGCAAAGCCCATACAAAACATATCCGGTTAGAGAAGAGCGATGAGATCACTCAATATATGGCGCTCTAACAGTAGTTTCAAAAGCCCTAACCTCTCGCCCAATACATAGTCATAGACTCGTCCAAAGTCAGAGCCAGCCCTCAAATATAAAGATGGATGGGATTAGAATTCAATTGTAATATATATAACAGTTTAGAAGTAAATTTCAAATCCAATTAACCATAAGATTTGTATGGAAATAGTCTACAGAAAAAGTTATCGTATCTCTCAATGACAACAAAAAGTGTTTAAAACTTTATGGCTGTGTCTATGGCTGTGTCTATGGTAGCCCAACATCTAAGCCCTGCCTTCTTTCAAGCGATTTTCCATCTAATAAACCAAATTCAATGTAAGTTCTGTTACCTGAGATGTGAGACCTGTCTTTTGGTCGACAACTTGTTTTTCCAGGTAATCCTAAGCATAGCTGTGCGCCCAACTCATTGTGCATTTGGGAATGCCATACAATCATTATTGTATGGCAACTGTCAGGTGTATGAATGCGTTGTTCCCCTCATTTTCGCTGTAAAAGGCAGTGTTGGACACAAGTTTTCTCTACACATTCCTTATAGCAAGTGTTCAGTGGTTTCTCTCATCACTCGATAGCCTCGAAGCGATTCGAAGCGAAAATTCGTTTCAAATTCTCAAACATTCAATTCATTGGAGATTTCATTTGCAATTTGATTATAATCTTCAGGTTATAAACACCAGAACTCAAACATTTTTGTCGTTCCCTCCAAACTATTTGATCGGAGGAGAGACGGGGAGAGAGGGAACAACTGCACAACTCTTTTGCACTCATTTCTCGCTTAATATTCAATTAAAATATTTTCCTTAAACACAGAGTATTACTTAAATGTAATCCAGAGATGAATCGATTAAATAAATGTTTTATCGAAAACAGAATATTTTGGTTTAAGTTTTCCTCAAAACACTATTAACTCATTTTTAACTCAACATTTCGTTCAATAAAACAGAAAAGTTTTTACTCAAAAGAAAAATAATTATTTGAATTGATTTAAAACTTTTATTTTTCATAAAATTAACCCAAAATTGTTAAAATCAAAATCAATTCAATTAATTGATGTTTAATTAGATTTAATGTTTGCGAAAGACTATCAAACAATCAAATAATTAATACTTTGATTCTAAAATATACTGATTTCTAATACAATTCGTTAAAATATTACTCTATTTTGTTGTTTTGAGTCAAACATTTAATTAGAATTAAATAATATTAACATTTTTGTGGTTCAATAGAACAGAGATTTATGTAAACCTTTAGTAAAACTCAAGAATATAAAAAAGACAAAAATAGCGTAAAATTATTTTGAAAACGAGTGACAAGTCTTGTACTGAAAAGCAGTGATAAATGAAATAAAAGAAAGATTTTATATAAATCACTGCTTTTAAGGGATTTAAAGTCGCGTTTAATTTGATGTCAAATCAAAACTAAGTCTCGTTTCGATCAATCATTTGTCTGAAGTAAACTTATAATACCCTCTAATCGTTTTAGTCGTCCCATTCGTCTCCAGAACTACCAGAATCAGAGTCGCCGTTGCCGTCACTCTCGTCGTCAGTCCTATTAAGAGCTCTGGACCTTTCCTGCATTGCTCTCATGAGAGCCCCTTTTAGTCCAGGGTTTTCATCACTATCTTTGATAGGATTTAGAGTTCTGTCTTCTGCTCTCTTGAGACCAACTCCTTGTCTGATTTGATTCATTAATGCATTTCTCGGGTCATCGTTCGATGTATTGCTTTTATTAGACTCCGAGTCGTGTTCTACGTGTTTCAGTTGACCCCCTTTACGAATGGCATCCATTAGTGCTGACCGGGTGTCTGTCACCACAGGCAGACTTGGACCTGAAGGCATTGGTGGTGGCGGTGGCGCCGATGTTGGCAAAGGAGGAGGAGGTGAGAGACCTGCCATCGGTGGCGGTGGAGGAGGAGGTGGAGGTAAACTATTCATTATTGGAGGTGGAGGTGGTGGCGGTGCAGGCGGAGCACTAGTCGGTATAGGAGGTGCAATAGGTTTATGAGGCGAACGACTCGGTGGTGGCGGTGGCGGATGATGTGATGGGATGGAAGTGTGCACAGGTTTTTGTGGCAGAGATGCATTAGGAGGTGCTGCCGGAGCTGGCGGTGGGCGCTGTACCTCTTGAAGAGCTGCCTCAATACCGCCGTGTCTTTCGATGAAGTCATAAATGAAAACCCGAGTGTCTTTATCATTGAGCTGTTCCTGGGAAATACCCGCCTCTTTGAAGAATTGCATAAGATTTGGGTCGACATTCTCTAAGTCGAAACCAGTGTTTGGATTCCAACCGATGTGTTGGATGTGTTGGAAATTAGAGGGCGCGCCGATGTCTTCTTTGGTCAGTTTTGTCTTTCGTTTGTCTTTCTTTCCTTTCTTTGTATGACTTTGAAGTGAACTCAAAGATTGGGATCTGTTGGCCGTTAAGGCCGGCACTGAAGAGAAACAGACGCGACACACAAACATTAGTTTTGACAAACAATTGCTTTTCTATCATTTTGTTAACAAAACTCTATTTTTTTAAAACTAATTATTAGAGTAAAACAATAAATGAATTACCAGAAAGACTGACTCCTGCGTGTGTCGGCTGAGGGATTTGATGCAATTGTTGTTGTTGTTGTTGTCGCCTCTCTATTAACAAAATTAACAAGGTAACTAATTAACAAACCATTCAAATTATAAATTCTTATTTTGTTAAACAATTCGAGCGTTGAAACGAAGACATAAGTAATTACTAATTAGAGAAAAGCATTAAAAGCTTTAAAAGATTCACTTATTCTTCAATTTAAATCTCTAACTGAATGACTCTAAGACTCAAAGTATGCAATTATTTAAATAATTATTATTTGTACTTAAAAATGATTTAAATAAGATTTGAAAAAATATTCAAATCATTATATGTTTTATTTAACACAAATATTTAATTTCAATCAAATCAACAAAAAGAAGCATTAAATCGATTGATAGATATATTGAGAAAAAATGAGATCTGACTCTAATGAGACCATAAATTTGAATGTCATTCGTCTTTTTCTTAAGCAATGGTTAACGAACTCATATTTATTTCAAATTCAATTTGTTTTTCGCAATTTCTGATTATTAACTTATAATCTGTTTATTGCAAAAGCTTTTGAGGGAAGGCCTCAATCGGAATGTAATAATAATAATAATTCTCTAATTCTAGTTTAGAGACTTTTTTCTGTTTATTAAATTCAAAGACAAATAAATGTGTTATTTATATATATATTTCAAATAACAAATTACTCTTTTGATTGGAATCGATAGTCATTTTGTATATAATCAGAGCTATGATTAACCGTCAAAAGGGGGACAAAAAAACTAAAGCAATCAAAATGTGAATACATTTCTAAGAAAAGAGGTTTCGATTCAAGAACTTGACTCACTTTTTGCTTAATGAGAAGTTTAGCCTAATTTTCACTTAAAAAAAATCTCTACAAATATTTTCATTAACTTTTGAAGAGAAGCGAAAACCGATTGAAATAAAAAAATCCATTTAAAGAATTTTCAAAATCAATGGACCGTTAATTTAACGAAAAAACCATTTATTAAAGTTAATGATTGAGAAATTCATTATCGGGTTTTGTTTTTTAGTTCAAATGATGTTATTTTGAATTAAATTTCAATTTTAAATAAAAATAATTCGTTAATCAAATCACAAGAATTTATGAAAAGTAGTAAACATTATATCGATTTTCATTAAATTTAAAAACTTATTTTAAAGACTCATATTTCAGACAAAATTCAATATCGTTTGGAATTTCCTCAAAATTTTTAATGAAATCTGAATTTAATAGAAAATTAATTACTAATAATTGAAACGAAATACTGAAAGTTATATGAAATAGGAGTCGATTTAATCAAAAGATAAGAAAACTTGTATTTGAAAATCGATAAAATTTCAAATGAAATGCAATTGAAAATAAAAGAAAAAAATTACCTTGTCGCTTTTGAAGTCTATCCGTCAGCTTCTGATTAATTACAGCTCTAAAAACTTCTGCTTCCCTCTCATCGGCAAAGTTAAGGCCAGCCATACAGTCCTTAACAAAAAGGCGATAATTATTATCATTTCATTTGAATAAAATGTATCGAAGATTATAAAAGATTAGATAATGTCATACGTGAGCCTCAAAAGTATGGAAGTATGGGCGCGGACTCTTGTATTCAAAAGTGCTGTACAATTCCTGTTCCCAAACTAATTGTCGCCTCTGAAAGACATTAAAAAATACAATTTATGTCCAATAAATAAATTAATTGAAAAAATTGGTGAAAAACCAGTATTTGTTTGAAATAAATAAAAATAAAAACTAAAATAAATATTTAAAGAAATTTTTTGGGCATAAAATCAATTTCGAGGAAATGATAATAACTTTAAGACTTAATTAATGAAAAATTAATTAATTAATTAATTACATCAAAATCATAGACTCTTATAAAATAAGATCGTTTGGGATTATCTTTGACCAAAGAGACCACTCCAGTACACCTTATGTGCCATTTTGAGTGGTGGGGCGGCTCTGACAACAACAACTGTACCACTGATGTCGACAATGTCTGCAGAGAAACACCAAAATATGTCATTAATTGATAATATCTTAAATAAATTCAAAAACGAGACAAATGAAGGCTATCTCTAAGAAGTGGTAGACTTACGGAACATTTCTTTCCCAATAAACTAAAGACGATATCATTTTCTTCCGGAGTCAGTAGTTTTGATGGTCTGTTATCAGAGACAGAGATGGGTCTTCTGATCTGTTGATTCGCCATTTCATCACTTTTTTAGTTAAATAAAAAGGAGCCAATCATTAGACAATATTCAATGTAAAAGTTGTAAATCACTTTTAAATGATATTTAAAAATTAAAAAATAATCTGTTTTTCAAAACATTGATTTTATATTAAATAATTTAAATAAACGGAAAACACAACAAAACAAATGAATACTTAAATATCCAAAAAAAATATATTTCAGTCAAAAGATATTAATAATTATAATTATTAATAAATATATAATTAAGTAAAACATTAGTTAATATTAACTAATAAAGTAATATAAATGTCATGTGTTTGTTGACGATTGCATTGGTATTCGTCAACAAAAATTAGTAATACTTCTCAAACAGACATCTATTGGACGCCAAACATAGCATTTGTCACAAGAATTTCAATCAATTATTCCTTTGGTTTTGAAACACTTTTTCTTTGGATTCTTTCAATGCTTTGAACGTCTTTTCAATGAAATTCTATTTTCTATTATTAAAATATTATCGAAAATCTTTGGAAATAACTATAAAAAGAGTATTTTATTACAAAATCACAAATTATTCTTCGATACAACAAAAGTTTGGCTCATTTTTCTGACAGTTTTCAGAATATTCGCTATTTTGAGTTTATTCAAACAAAATTCAATCGAAAGACAATAATCATTGAATAAACAAGTGAATCATCCTTATATACATTCTTTAAATTTTCCAAATCATGTCTATTTAATAAGTCTTATTAATAATTATTTAATTTAAATATCTTTTTCTCAAACAATAATTTGAGGATTTATTTAAATTTTAGAGATTTATTTT
>JAQFZL010001576.1:0-10066 GCA_034695685.1 Galumna lanceata | reverse complement strand
TACAAGACTTAACTCTTTGTTATACACTTATGAAAGAAAAACAGTATACCATCTCTTTTAATACTCGTTCAGTTTATACCTCGAATTGTCAGGATATGATTCAAAAATTATTAGAACCCAATCAAGTGAGAAGACTCACCCCTGAAACAGCTCTTCATCACAAATGGATTGAAAATGAAATTAATTAAATCTATTCTCAAAATATTTCAAAATAACTCATATTTTCTTAGAATTTAATCAATAATTTGTTTAATAAAATCAAATAAAGTTATGAATTTAAATACTGTTCTGTTCTTACTGTCCATCTTTGGCTTATTTAGAGCCACATTTACTAGAAATAAAGACTTCAAGTCTTATCTTTATATAACATTTCAATTCTTTAATAATCGGTCTCATATGTGAACTCATTCTTAAAGAAAGGGAGACTCATATTAGACAAGAATACGATGACATTCTTAACACCAAATTCGCCGGTATTCACACAAACAACCATTTCATTGATTTGTCAAATGTTGACCATTTCTTATTTATTGCAGAACAATATGTTTAATAAGTTATCAATAATAACACTTTTCTCATCTATAAGTCATACAACAAAAAATATAAATAATTAATCCTTTCAACCAAGAACCATTTAGCCTGACCATATAGTCGTTTTCTTTTAAGAGATATAAAGTTTTTATCCAAAAAATTGCTACTAGGTAATAAAATGGATTTGAAACTTAACTCAAATAAAAAGATTTGGTTCAAAATCTTGACAATTCATATGTTCATCGATTGTCTAAATAGCGGACAAATCCATTTAAACCTCAATTCACGGCTTTTTTACTAATTTTATTGAAAAAATTTCCTCAAAATTCTTCAAAACTTTAATTTATTTTATGAATATCTTTTAGAGAAACTAATTTAGTCAACACTCAGACCCAAACATAAAAAACCCATTTTGTAGAAAAAAATTCTTTGAGACAGTATTTCATAATATATTTGAGACTTTATTATTCTTTTGTTGATTCAATAATTTTACATATTTTTGATGAGTTTATTATTTGACTCAAAAATTTATCATTAATACAATTTAGTGGTAAATATTGTCCAAAAGAGTCATTTTTCATATGTATTTCAGTTTAATTATTTAAATATTGGTTTGTTTTTCCATTTTTTTTTTTGCTTTAAATATGACATCAAATATAATATAACAAAAATACGATACAATTGGGAAGAAAATTGTTTCAAATCTTATAATTATTCAAATATTAAGTTGTAATGAAATCAAATACAAACGGAATATAATGTACTTTAATATCGATAATAATAATAATAATTTAGAAAAAAAGAAAATTAAAACTTGCATACAATTTGTGGTAAATCTTAGAAATAGAAGAAATCAATTGAAATAAAATAGAGGAAAGAATGAGAAAAAGCATTTTAATTGTTTAATTGTTTGGCAATTTTGTAGATTTCGTCTAAAATTCAATAACTAATTGCATTAACCCTAAGACAGATCTGAAACAAAGAATACAAATATTAGAAAAACACGGAATAACTTTTGTGGATGACTTACAACTAGGAATGGCCCCATTCTCGAAACGCTTCTGGATTTGGTCGTAAGTGAACTTAACGAACGTATCGTATTGTTCTGTAATACATAACAAATGGTCAACATTTGACAAATCAATGAAATGGTTGTTTGTGTGAATACCGGCTAATTTGGTGTTAAGAACGTCGTCGTATTCTTGTCTAATATGAGTCTCCCTTTCTTTAAGAATGCGTTCACAAATGAGACCGACCTGTTTGAAGGTAAAGAGTGGGGCATCCCTTCGAGACGGTGACAACAGACCAATTGATGTCGAACTGAGCCCCGACTGCATCTCATGTGGCGGTGAAGAGAATCCACTAAAAGATTGATTGCAAACAATTTGACGTTAGTTTTGAAATAAACGAATTAAAAGTAATTTATACTAAAATATATTAAACTTAATTGTATTGAAAACTACGCTCTGGTTATCAGCGAAAGTGCTCTCAATTATTAAAACGATTTCATTCAAATCATTTATAAAACATTTAAGAAAAAAAATGATTAAACATTTGAGACATACTCTTGAGAACTAGTGTTAGGCGATGGCGGATGTCCTCCAATTAAGACTTCATTGGAAGTGCTCGAACTTGAAGAGGATGTGTGAGAGACGTGTAATTTCTTGCGATTATAGAGACGACGCATTTCTTCACGAATACTGACCGCTATTTCTTCTATAAAACAATTAAAAGTATAAAAAAGCAAACAATCGATAAATCAATTTATAGGAAAATAATCAAAGATATGGACAAACATTAAGACAATAAGAAAAACAAATTAAAGACAAATTAGTGACAATTAATTTCATTATAAATTAAGACATTAATTATCGGTAATTAATGTTTGAGAGATGAGAACAAATGATAGATACCTGAAGACAAAATTGGGTGAACTTCACCAAAATGTGAACTTTCTTTTGGTATTTGAGGACTCATTTGAATAGATGTGAGACACCGTCTCTTCGCAGTTCGAGAATGATGTCCAAAGCCGTGAGCCGTATCTTTGTGTCCAGAGTTGTGCGCCGATGGGGGAGACATCGATGGGTCGGACCATTCGAGTGGTCTTTTAAGTGTAGCGCAGGCCATGACTTGAGTTCACACAATAAACGATTACAACAAATATTCAACAATAAAACCGATTTCTCTCTTATTTTGATAATAAAAACTATTTGTTTTTCAAGTCTTTTTGTATGCGTTTTAAAGGTTTTACAAAACAAATAGATTTGAATCTCTTTTGATATAATAAGACCTAAAATAAGACAATTTTCTTAATATAAAACGAAACCAATTAAACAATTAATGAGTGAATCAATTGATAAAATTTAAAATCAATTTCCGTTGAATTAGGTTTTGATAATTAACTACACTTTGAAACGGCTTACAAACTAATAGACAAATGGATTGAATCGTCTGAAAGCCTAACACTAGTCCTCAAAGTCTGTATTGTAATGAGTTCTCCACCAAAATTACCGTTTGTTTATATTCATTCACTTATACTTTTAAATGGGAGTAATAGTAATCATTATTTACTTTTTGTTAATAAAATCTATTTTTAAGTACAAGTCTTAGCGGTTATTCCGTTATAGTATTATATATAAAAAGGTATCAAATGTTTGAATACTTTTGAGTCACTTATTTTGGTCTTTGTATTGGAAACAACAAAAAAATTGTTGACTTAATGGCAATTCTTACGAAGAGATGTCACTCACTGTCGCACATAAATAACATCTAATGTTAAGTAAATCTGAAATTTGAAATATCGCCAGAAATTTCCCGAAACTTCCAAATCGAATAATAATTGATTTATACAATTAGTGTATAATATTTAAAATAATGATTTATTTTTTCATTATTTATTCAATTATTCCAATTTCTGAATTACTATATAAATCATTATGTGATGACACTACCCTTTTATAGTTAATATTTCGATTTTTCATGACAGGTGTGGGGGTTAAGAGGGGTATCTTAGAATAAGTTCAAATTGACTTTTAATATAATGGTTTTCCTTTAAGGTGTTGATCCTTTTAATGGGTTTTTGAATGCTTTGTTTTTTAAATTGATTTCCAGTTTTAATAAATCAATTTTACCTTTTTTTCTTCAAAAACCTTAAAATTTGATTTTTTTTTCTTAAAATTTTCAGAAAATGAAATAATTTTCGTAAAAATTGTAAATTGGCTCAAACTGTCAGTTATTGTCTACATTTTATGAATACTAAATTATGATTTCCATAAGTTGCCAGAAGTTTCTGATGATTTCAATCTGAATAATTTCCAGATTACAACAGCGATAACATCTCATAGAGTCTATGGAATAGTTTCCTGTTTGGCATTACTTATCCCTAAACATAATCTCATCGAAACCTAATCTAATCGAAAGAAACTTTGAATTAAATAATAATTTAGTGGAAATTTTAATGACATAAGTTTCAGATTAATTGTCATATGAGTCGTACTGTAATTGTATTTTCAGTGCAAATACTTTTATAAATACTTAATTATTATTATAACACTGCTTTGCTGGAGGTCTGGAAATTTAAAGCGCATGCGTGGATGACATGTTTTGAGTTAATGTGTTGCTGTCAATATGTGTGGATAATAAATGTTGATAAATACGATTAGATCACGAATATTCAGTGAACAAAATTTACTCAATAAATGTACTAAAGTTTTTAGCGATAGCTTTCAAATTCCCAGAGCCTCAACAAAACAGTAATAGCAAACAATAAAAGTTTGTCCACTCAGTCGTCATAACGTCACGTGATTTTGACGTCAATTTCCAACGAAAACACAATTCGACTTAAATATGAAATTCCAAACTTTTTTTAATTGAATCTCGAATTCCATCTAAAGGTAAAGACATTTATTCTCTTTGTTTTCAATTGTTTTCAAATATAATTCAATTAATAAGTAATTTAATGTATATTTAAATGAGTGCTCTTTTGTCTCAATTTTGAGTTTATTGTTAATTTGGGCCAAATTCCTATAAAATATGTTAAAAAGTCGCCATTTTATTGGCTAAAACCCATAGTCTAAGTCTAGTCTAGTGTTGTGTCGACTCATTATTTGATTTCACAGAATTTAACCTAAATTTCGTTATTTTATTTTATTTAATAATTTTTTTATTATATTTAATAAAATGTTTTTAATTTTTAAACCATTGATTAAAATGAAAAATCAAAGTCTAAAAGAAATTGCATTAAATTTTTTCTATAAATTAAAGTATTTTTAGATATTAGTCATTGAGTTCACTATAAATATCAAAAGTTATTACTTATTACTGATTCTAAGAATTGATTTTAAGATAAACTTTAAATAAAATAAATATTTCTATTCATTTACGCATTTATTCATTCATTGGTTAGTGTTTTGGTCAGCATTTGGTTAACAGTTTAGTGATTTTGTTGTCAAATATGTCGAATCAAAACAATTTAAGTTCAAATATTATGAATCAATCGATAGATAGACACCAATCGGTGCAGTCTTTGCAAATGACGCCAATTGAGTCCACTTCAAGAGAGGGATTTTCGGGTTCAGCCATAGATGGGACTCAATTAGAGTCCGTTATAAATAACTTCAATAGACTTTGCGCTCCGACACAACATAACTGTAACGCCAATTGGTTGCACTCTTTCTTTGATTTAATGAAAAGCGAGTGGACTCGTTTGAGATCGTTTCGCATAAGACAAGACACTCAGTGGTATCTCAATTATGTCACTCCAGAAGAGTTATCGAACGCCGGTTTCTTCTATATCTATGGCGATACCGTTCAGTGCGCGTTCTGTCGCGGAAAAGTCTCAAATTGGGAACCGGGTATGTCTTCAACACTATTTTTTCACTCATTTTTTAATTTTTTTTCATATATTTCAGGCGATCGTCCACTTGGAGAACACGCCCGACATTTCCCGCGCTGTCCATTCATTATGGGAATGGATGTCGGAAATCAACCGATTAATGACGACCCTATTCGAGGGCCCAAAAGTCGTGTGACTTCTGGTCATGACGTTTGTGGTAACTTTACTCCAATGGATTTTAACGGAATGGGAGTTAATAATAGAAATGCGGTCGCCGTTGAAATGAGAGAATATGGGGTTCAACCCCACAGAGGGCCCAAAAATACAAATTTTAAGTCAATTGACGCTCGACTTCGATCTTATATGAATTCCAATTGGAATCCTTCAGTTCCGGCCGACACTAAATCTTTATCTGAGGCCGGATTTTACTCAATCGGTGTCAGCGATTATGTCAAATGTTTTTATTGTGACGTCGGTCTCTTCAATTGGGAAGAGGGGGACGACCCGTGGGTCGAACACGCAAAGTGGTCGCCCGACTGTCAGTTTGTTGTACTCAACAAAAGTGAAGCTTTCATTGAAGAGTGCAGACGAACAGCAAATGAAACACAAAATCATGAAAATTCAACACAAAATTCCGAAACAGAACCTGAGGTCTACACTCCGGTTGAGTCTGTTATTGAAGAAGAGAGTATCGACGCTCTCGGCATTACGGCTGTCAACGAATGGATGAATTCCGATATAGTTTTACAGCTCATCGATTTGAATGCCTTCTCTATTAATGTTATAAAAACTGTTCTCTTCAGAAGATGGAGAGATGAGAGACAACCCTTTTCTTCTTTCGTTCAGCTCTACGACGCTGTCTCTCAATGGAGAGGACCCACAACTCTTCAAAAGTAAAATTTTTATACTTTAATATACTTTTATTTATTATAAATTGTTTTTTGAATAGCAATCGAAGACCAGTTATAAACAGTGAATCAGAAAATGAATCGATGAATAGCATCTCAAGTGATGAGGAATACAATTCAAGTAATGAATTACCAAACTCTCAGTCATCAGTTTCTTCGACGACATCCTCTCTATCGACATATTCCTCTTCGCCTGAATCGCAAGAATTGTTCACAAATAATGAGAATACATCTGAAGATAATAGACTTTTGTGTAAAATATGTTTAGACCGCGAAATAGGAGTTGTATTCTTGCCGTGCGGTCATCAGTTAGCCTGTACTCAATGCGCTCCTTGTGTTACAGACTGTCCCATTTGCAGGAAAGTGATTCGGGGAACTGTCCGGACGTTTTTCTCTTAGGTTTTTATATTAAATTTTCACTATTTTTTCAATTCAACTAAAAATTGGTTCAACAGTTAATTAATAAACAATTCACTCAAAATTTATTCAAATTTTTATTACACGTAAATAAAAATTATGAAAAACAAAAATTTCCGATATTTTTGGCAAATTATTTATTAGGAAATATAACTATTCTTTTAAATATTGATTAACACTTGTATTAACACATTTTTGTCAATTGTATTGTATATAAAACATAAAATATATTTAACAAACATTTGTTTATCTCCTTTGGATACAAACGGTAACACTTTTGGCTGAGAGTAGAGGAGTCGCCGCCACAAAACTTAACTTTTCCTCTGTTTTATCGCATTTAATAAACTTATATTTGGTTAAAATGTGAGCCAACGCTAACTTAACTTCCATTAAAGCAAATCTCATTCCAATACAATTTCGAGGACCCGTTCCGAACGGCATATAAGTATAGGGAATGATTTTATGGCGATTTTCTGACAAAAAGCGCTCCGGAATAAATTGATCGGCATTTTCGTAATATTCATTGGAGTGATGGATAGCATAGACCGGTATCTCAACGGCCTGTCCTTTTCTCAGTTGTATTTCTGAGTCTCCGAGTTTGAAGTCTTGGTTGACTTCCCGTTCGAGACGAACAACTGGTGGATATAAACGGAGTGTTTCACAAATACATGCGTCCAAATATGGCAAACGATGCAAATCTTCATAACTGATCTCTCCTTCTGTTCCCATCGCAGTCTTAGCTTCGTTGTGAAGTTTTTCCTGAATTTCGGGATTTAAAGCCATTTCGCGGGAAATATAACCCAAAGTAGTGGCTGTGGTCTCAAAGCCGGCCAACAGGAATACCCAACTCTGTCCTACGATCTCATCGTCGGTCAAACTTTTGTTTTCGTAATTTTTCTTTCCATAATCGATGTTTTCGTCTGAATTACAAATATTTCATTAGTTTTATATTATTTGTATAAAATAAAAGTTGAAATATTTATAAATATATAGATAACTAACTGACCCTCATTTATATATTGGGATAAGTCATCCATAGCCTCTCCTTTAGTATCTCCCTTTGCATCAATTAAAAGTTGAAGAAAATCATTGTTTTTCTTTCCCGATTCTCTTCGGGTTTTAACCAAATGTCGGCCCAAATTCACTATAAAATCGTTAGCCTTTGGATCGAAGGCATGTTCTAATTTTATCAATTTATTCAGGAATTTGGGGAATATGAGGGCCGGAATTGCTCTAAAAGGGTTGATTGCGAAAAAAAGGCGACAATTCACTATAAAAGCATTGTTGGGGTCTTTACAGGCGTCGGTTTGTGTGGCAAAAGCACAGCTCGCGATCACATCCAGTGTAAAGTTTTCGTGCATATCTTTTACATTAAAGGGTTTTCCACTCACTGCCAGCGTATCTAAATGAACAAGGTACTCTCCAAGACACTTTCTTACTAAACCATACATTTTCTTCATTTTGCCCGAAGTAAAGGTTGAACTGGCAATCGATCGTATTTTCTTCCACTCCTCTCCCCGAGCATTGAATAAATTCTTATTATTTATCGGATGATAAGTATTTAAATCTTTTCTATCATTAAAGCGATGAAATTCTTTAATCATAACCAGTTTAATCATTTTTGGGTCTCCGATCTGTAGGACTGGTAGACTTCCATCAAATAATCTGAATTGAATTTTAACCGATTATTACTTTATGTAATTTTTTTTTAAATTATTTAAAAAGACTAACCCATAGACAAAACCAAATTTCTTGAAATATTCGACATCATTGTAGGCATTATTTCTTCGGCCTCTTTCCAAAGTATTACCAAAAATGGGTAACGGTTTGGGACCACTAATCCCTTGTTTTGTCCAATAATTGAAATTCTTCGTCAAATACCTGTTTATCAGAATATAAATTCATTCAAAATATAATAAATTTTTGAATTTATATTAAAACAAAATAAAAGTTATAATAAATGAGCATGGTCATTTACATTTACATACCAGTATATAATTGGGAATATACTTAAGACACCCAAAATTATTTTAAAAGAATCGAATGACAAAATCTCATACATTTTGCTTAATATCTGATCAAAACTTTTAAAAATAACAAATTCTGGATTTGAGTTAAACTTTTTCAGTGCTTTTATATTCTCTGAGAGTTTTGTAGAAAAGCTAACAATCATTTAGTTGTTTCAGAATTGAATGGCTTATCATTGATAAGTTATCAATCGATTAGACTTATCCAACAAATAATCTTAATTTTATGGTAAAAATGTACTGATTATGTACCTATAATGTACCTAGATGAAATGACTTGCAAAATTAAATTTGCTTTTGTTTGCATTCGGTTTATGATAGAAAAGCTTTCAATCATATGATATATTTTAAGGATTTTCCAATCAATCATTTATTGTTTAATGATTTACGTATTAAACAAATATTAGAAAATTCGATATTCAATCAAATATTGAATATTAAAACCTTGTATCGGAAAAGGTACTCTTTAAGTACCTTTTTTTTCTTAAACACAATTACCTAGTTTATTTGACAATAAACTCTTTAATAGCCACTTTGTCAATAACACCCTTGCTATACGATGTATTAGAGATCGAAGTTGGTTAACAGATTCGGTTTTATCCGGTTATGGTTCATGTGATTCGGTTTCAGTTCATTTAAAAAAATTTGGTTTAACTGAAACCTAATAAAATGAAATTTTTCTGGTTTTCCGGTTCTTATTAAAATTTAAACCAAAATTAGTGAGAATTTGTAGAATAAATTAGTTTTGATTTTCTTATTAATTATTATTCAGTGATAAACTTGTATCATTCATTAAAATAAAGTTTGAACTTGATAAATTTATTTAATGAAATTTGATTTAATGACATATTGATGTGAATTAAATTTTAGGATTGTTGAAAAGTACACTTTTAGGGTACGATTGGAGGAGTACTGGCCGGAATTAAATATTTTATATGCATATATTTTATTTATCTACAAAACAATAGAAATCTTTTATAAATAAACAAAATTGGCTCCGCTCACTTTTTGAACACGCAAATTTTAAAAATTTTAAGCCACGCCCACCAAAATTTTATCAAAAATATTTCTTACCTTTTTCAATAAGAATGTGAAACAAAATTTTTTTATCTTGTTTTGTTCAAAAGTTATATGCAGAGTGTACGAAAAGTGTATCAAGATAAAATTTTTAATCTTTGGAAGAGAACGTGCTGGGTTTCCCCATGTAAAATGTTGTTTTTTTCATCGAAAGATATTCAATGAAATTTGATTTGTTTACAAAAATGGGGTAATTTTTTGGAGTACGTTAGTCATTGTAATCTATTTTTATGTTATTCATAAATATATGTTCAAAAATTAATCAGGGTTAT
>JAQFZL010001575.1:0-10068 GCA_034695685.1 Galumna lanceata | reverse complement strand
GATCAATTATTTTAAATGTGTGACAATAATTTGTCACAAACTTATGAAATAAAAAATTATTAAAATACTCTATAATACTCTATAATATTTTGTACAAAATATGAATTATAAAATTTTTTAGGCTTTATTTAAACAAAGGAAAACATATCATAACATCCATTAAGATATTAAATAACAAATTGTCGACACTTTGATTCCAAAAGTGTTTTACTATTTGGGGTAAAATTAAAAAATAAGTTTTTCTTAATAAATAACTGGATATTATTATATGCTCATTATATTATTTTTTAAATATTCTTTATAAATGGCTTTTTTATTCCAAAATATAGGAATTGTAAAAAAATTCTTATTCATAATTTAGTGAAACAATTTCACGGCTAAACCTTTAAAATCACTCTATTTTAAGAACTAAAGAATTTAATGCCTAATAAATAACTTGTGAGTCGTTTAAAAATCATTGTATATAAAAAATGTCAAATTTATAAATATAGTGATTATAGGATTAACTAAAACTTGTTATGTTATAGAGTTTGTATTTTTGAAACAATTATATAAATACATATTTTGGTATATTTTTGAGAATTTTCTTTTTCAAAAAAAAAAGGTAATATTTTGAGTATTTGTCTAAAAATTCGTTGAAACGAAAAACACTTCCGATTATATATAATTAAAGATAATCGGAGGAAGTTTTGTAGTACAACACAACTGATTCCGGTTAAAGAGGAAAAGGCATAATACAAATGCAAATCTCTGTCAAATCAAATTAGAGAACACATGAATGGATTCACTAAATAATCGTATCTTTTGATACATCCGTTGCACTAAATATAAGATTAAATCGATTAACCAAATCATTAGATAATAAGAAAAATGAATTCAATTTTTAAATTTTCTTTTAAAAAAATGTCTTCGCATTTCTCTAAAAATTAAATTTATTTTTTCTAAAGAATGTTTAATCAGTGAATAATTTATGAGTGAAATCATATCAATGATATCATATTCAATGATAAAATTATACTCAGATATAAAGTTTTAATAGAAAAATAATTTCAATAAATTAATTAATTTTAAAAGTTTGAGACAAGTTATCAAATGAATAAAGAGAACACTATTTTACTAATTATTTCTTATGAAAAGCAAAAGATAATTAAAATTGATTCAAGACTAAGGCTAACATACGATTTCATTTAACGCCAAAAATGTTAATTTAAATATTAACTCAAATCTAAAACCTGTATATGATTTGATTGTTAACTCATTTATTATGAACTCAAAAGAAAAGAAATCTTTATTATTATTGATATTATTATTGTTTTTGTTGTCCAATAGCTTAAAGTCATTAAAAATATTTTAATGTTTATTTTGTCTGAAAATAAATTAATGGCAGATATAAGTGAAGTGCAATATCGCATGTTTTGCTATCATTCCTAATATCTGTTCCAATCGGACAGTAAATAGAGTTGGAAAACAATACAACTAAATATGAAGAGTAGGGCTGAACACTATTTGAAAAGCATATGAAAACCCTTTCTTAGAACTAGTTTTCATCTAATCGTAATAATAGCTTTTAAAATGCTATTGTCGTACAGAGACTACAATTAGTTGAATAGCGGCACAAGTGGTTCAACAGACATCTGAAAGGAACCGCAACTAATGGTTTAGATTTATTCACACAAATTATTAGATGTTATTCTAATGTAAGTCATATAACGTGTTATTAATGTTATGTAATTTCTATTCTATAACTAAACTTCAAAACAAATCATTTATAGCCATACCTTCCAGACAACTGACTTTCCATTGATTCGTATTTTCTTAATAATATTAACATATTTCCCGTTGTTTTTCATTTACTTATCAATTAATGGTAAGTATAGTTGTTTTTATTAATTATAAATATATTTTGGGTGAATAATTGGTGAGATTATCATTTGGTAAATATAAAAAGGTAATAGAGTACTAATGTTTACTAGTACTCAAAAAGAGTTTAAAATCATATCAATGAATTATCATGGTAATTATCATACTATTGATAATCAAATGGATTTATGTTGAGACTAATCATATAGAATACTATTTTAATGGTTTTCATAACTGGTATTATCCGTGCGATCACTACAAAAGAAATCGGATTTTCTTATTAGGAAATCATAAACCCGTCGATTGTTCTCTTTTAGAAAAGTGAAAAGCGGTTCACAAAACCAAAAATCAATAAAAGTTTTTTAACGTAAGACTAATTGAATGTATGAATTACTAAAGTTATCAAAATAGGGATTAACTGTTAATCTATAAATTGAATTAGCATTTAATGGATAAGAATTAGCATTCATTCAGTGATCAGTGTTTATATTGAGTAAACTAATCGTAACTAATCTCAAGACTTAAGTTATTAGTTTTGAAAAACCAAAAGCGATAAAAAGGCAATCATTCAAAAGTCAATGTTTGAGTCGGACACCGATCACGACTGTAAGGCCTATGATTTAGGGCTGGCAATCAACCCTTTCCACACAAAACACTTATATAATGGCGTTCTTTTGATTTACAGCGCAGTCATATTCTGGTTGCCAGCACTGAGTCGTAAATTAAATGCTTTCAAATAAAAAAAAACTGTTCCCAACCAATGCTTAGAGTTTGTCTCAATAATGGGTGCCTTCTCTGCAAAGTCTTGACTGCCATCGAAGGCATTGCTCTCGACATCACATCCGCAATATTGCCATCAAATGAATCCGGCAATAGATGAGCGCTGGCAGAAACCAAATGATGCTAAGCTAAGCGCTGGGGGGCTGAACTATATGCCGCTTAATGGCTCGATACACACCTGTGCTAAATGTTCTGTTCTGTTCGCTTACAACTATTGCTTATAATAATAAAAATAATGAAATTGAAGGCAAAAATTCAGTCCAAAAAATATTACCGACAAATGAATTGGGAATTCCTATGGAATTCAAAAACTGGTCATTTAGGCAAAGGGGGGTCTGTTGTCACACACATCAAATCATGTTAACAAATTATATTGAGATCAGAGGCCATCCCAGGCATTCCACTATTGCATCACAAATGAATTTTTTCTAAATATTGGCTCCACTTTAACACTTCTGAAGCAATAAATGCATTCTTTCACTTAATATCTATTAATAGTTTGACCTATAATTGACTTCTTAAACATTTGGACAAAAACTTAACATAACAAGAGTTGAGCTCACATTAGGATTGAATTTCTGAACAAACATTTTCTTAGTCCTCAAAACTTTATGGTTTCAAATGAAATCAAAACAAATTTTTGGGAAAAAGAACTCAAAACTTGTTTTTTCAAAATAAATATTAATGAGAACCACAAGAAGTGACGACTAATTACAGGAAGTCATTCCCAGACCATAAGACAGTTGTCTCCAAATTGAAAACAAATAATAAAAGAAAAGAAAACAAATGTGTGAGACTTACGCCTTCTCCTGAGTGTCGAGATGTTGAACCAATTCGTCCCTTTTGTTGACAATTGTGACCAACTCTTCGAGGAGTAACTTTTCCCTCTGTTTTTGATTCTCAGTCTTTTGCCAATCTATAGATGGAAACCAATTAAATATTATTAAAATATCGGGACATAAATACTAAAGTATATGAAAGCAATTGTGTTATTACAGGACAACAATTGTGATAATGATAGGAGTGATTTGTATCGAGCAAATTGTTGTCTTAATGCTATCAACTATTTTTCATTCATCCAATTGATCGATGGTTTAATTATTTAGATCTGCATTCCTGGCGTCGATTGCAATAGTTTTTGATAATAAGCGATACTAACAAACAGCACAAAACAATTGCAAATGAGATTACATGTATTGCTGTCATATTTTCATCTGATTGATCACTACTGGGCGGTTCCAATAGCATGTGCTGACCAGAGAAGAATTAAATACCAAAACTAGACATAAGAAAACTAACAATAATCTAAACAACAGTTAAGATCGCCTGTGGAGTACTTTAATCAGAAGGAAGAGGTGCTAAACGTGTCATAAATACTATTGATGCACATCTAAAGCACTATCACCAAAATATTCAGGATATTTGATAATTCAATCTATTTTGATATTTTTGAATCACTGGAATCATCCATTATTATCGATAAATGAAAAGTCATTTCTATAAAACAGTTTGCAATCAACTCAGGTTTGATTGAAAAGCAATATTTGTTACTCTTATGTATCGGATTTACATCACTTCTAATTCATACCTCTTATGAGGAAAACTATTAAATTCTTTGTAGAAGTGCTTTAACACCAACTCTTTGCAATCGATTAAAATTTTATGAATTCTTTCTTTTGGAAAGCAATTCATGGCTAATGTCTTATATATATCGCAATATATTTTTATTTTATACAAATTCTTTCAAAACTTTAGTGTCAGTAATAAAACTTCAATAAATATTTTATTCAACAAAAAAGTTGATTATTGAATGTTTGCAATGAATTCAAAACCAAACCAATAAAAACGTCAAATTCTAACGCATTTAGTGTTTCCAAAATTCATTATTTAATTCAAATAATTTTAATTTCAGGAATCAAATTAAATACAGAGTTTTAAATAGTTTTTAGTGATATTTTCAAAATAGTATTGTTTTTGTTTGTGTTTGCGCTCAAAAATTATTGTTTGTAATCCGTTATAATTCCCTGAATTAGTGTTTCTTTTGACGATAAGACAACTTATCTCTAATCTGTGGTTAATTTATATAACCTTCAAATCATAGATTAATCAAATTATTTGTAAAATAAATCAATTTAACAAATTTTCGAAGTAATTCAACATTTCATTACTACTAATTAAATGCTTTTAAATGTAAATATGATTTCAAATAAAAACACACTTTTTATTAACAATTACGCAATCATTTATTAACAAATAAATTTTGGGAAAATATTTATTTTTGAGTGTATTCTAGTCTAAACCTAATTATTATAATCAGTTGTGGCCAAAGTTTTGAATTTAAGTTACATATCTGAGATGGCAAATAGGTTACAGAATTCCCTCGGAATCGAAAAATACCCTCTAGAAAAAGCGCTCGAACAATGGAAATAGGCGTTGTTTTCCTAAATATCCACTAAGACGAAAAATAGATGAAATACCTCCCCTAGAATCGAAGCCTTTTGCCATCCCTGGTTATATGCATTCAATTTCAGTTTCGTTATAAGTAAAATTGACTCTTTATTTAAATTATTCATAAAAATATCTATAATTCAGGGAAAATATTTTTGGTAAAAATTGTTTATATATTTTGGAATTTACTATTTGGATATTTGCTAAAATTTGAGAGGGATATCAATTTCTTTGCATTTTATACAACAATTTTTCGACGCTCAAGAAGGGGCTATACCCCTATGCTATACCCCTTTGGCCATCACTGTTGAAATATTTGCAAAAATTCATGAAATATTTTATTATTATTTCAAATTGAATTAAAAACAATCACTAAAAAGTTCAAACATATATATGTATATATATTTAAAGAAAAGCCTTTAAAGTACTAAACATTAATCAAATACCGATTTTATTATTTAGTTTTCACTAAATGTATGGCAAAAACAATTAGCAATTAGTTTATATTGTTTTGAACGTATGTCAATCATAAAGATACCTTGATAATAATTTCACTTCTTATACATTTTCCATTGAATTGACTTTTAAATTGAATAAAATTAGAGTTAAAAAATAATAATTTTAATGTCGACAAATAAAAATGTATATATTATTAAAAACAAAGAAAATATTGATTTCAAGTCATATGAATTTCTGATAAGTTCTCTAACACTTCTCTTGAAGAGAAGCAAATAATTGTAACCGAATATAAAATATTGTTGTACTCAATGTTAGTTATTAGAGGAGTCGAAAACCATAAAAAATTATGAAACATATATATCGGAGTTTTATTTAAGCAGAAAACGAACACAAATTCGTATATTCGTGTATTCAATTTATACACTTTTGACGAGAGGGGAGAGTCAACAGAAAGGGAGAGAAAGGGAGAGATAGAGAGAGTTAAGATATATACGTTTTTGGCAATTTGGCTGAAGTAGAGAAGGACTGCTCTAATGTTGCGTTTAAGCCGCTTATCAAAGGGAGGCCAAAAAGAATCAAAAATGAAGAGAGAGAACAGAACTGCATTCGATTCTATGCTCTATATATCCATAAGTCTGGCATTGCTTTCATTGCAAAATGTGAACTGAATTTAGGTTCAGAACTGAGCCACCACTGCATCCAAGGCTTTGTTATTATGAGCTGAAAAAATAGCTATAATTATGTTCACAACCATTGCTGGACACGACAGCAGACATTATAGTGTCAGTACTTTTGGAAAAAACAGTCACACATATGAAACATCTATTGGCAGCTCTTTTAGGATTTAATGCTAAACAAAATAATGTCATTTTGCAAACTCACCTTCAATTGCAAGAATAGATCGCAATTCTTTATTCAATAATTCAAATCTTCTCTCCATATCCGCCTCTTTTTCTCTAAAATAAATAAACAAAGAATTTAATTCAAAAATTAATTCACAAAACTTTAAATAATGTAAAATAGATTTTAGATTATATTTGAATTGAATCACAAAAATTCAATTATTTTTACGCAAAAATAGATTAAAACAAATAAATAAATAAAGAAATATTCAAAGCATTTAATTAGTGAAAAACATTTATTTTGACAAAAATCTGTTAATTCTATGGATTTATAAAAAAAAGTTAAGAGATATTTATATGTATTTTATGAATAAATTGAAACAAGATTTGAACCGTTGGGTAGAACTGGAAATAATTTAATTGTTTAGTTGTATTTCAATAGCTTTTGTATTGTGAATACGGACTCAATCTTTTTATAATAAACACATTCGATATTGTGATTAGATTTGGAGATAATTGTGAAGTGAATTCTAGTGTAAGGAATATGTTGTGATCCAGAGGTGGAGAGGAGAGCATCACCTTTGTTAGTGGTGTTGGCATTTCAATTATGGTAACTGTAGGGGCGGTTCGGTGTTGGCCACCGATTTCATGCTGGCATATAATCAAAGAATAAGAGAAATGGTATATCCGTTCAGTGTATGGCTGATTGAATTTGTTTGACGTTTCAGTAGTGGACAAATCGAGACGTAAATCGTGTGACAGACATAAAGAGAAGAAAGAATACTATTTCTAATTTTGTGACCAAAACAGTGGCCGACAGTGAAAGACTTTCGTCAGAAATGTGCGGCAATCAGATGAAAGTCTGTCAGCGGTATTGTTGTCAAAATTGCTGTTTGGAAGCACCAGATATTTAACAGTAAGTAATGGACACAATAGACATAAGAAATTGAAACTCGAAGGTCAAAATGGGCCACAAACTCATTTCATGAATAAAATCGCTGCATAACAAGTAGTGGAGCGCCGGACCACCCCTACAGTGGTGGCAAAGACCTACAGGAACGTCGATTTTCCAACTGATCAGTTCTCAATATGAAGGGTGTCAAACAGCTCTCTGTCAGACCTGACCCAACCAAATATACTTAAGCCAAACACTCATTCCATTAGCGTCGGTAGTAATTTAATTATAATTATTGACTCTCTTTGAGAAACACTCCATAAATATATTTGTCGTTAACTCTATTTTAGTAGAGATTTAAGACAAATAGATTTGGAATCTTTATGTGGCCTTTCCTTCCCATCCTTTCCTTTCCATTTAAATAATTTGCCATAAATTGCAATAAATTGAAATTAGTTTCAATATTTTACTTTTATTTTTTTCTTTTAACCAAAAAGTGAAGCGATGTTCACATTTGAAAAAATATGTGAGGAATGCGTTATATGTCTCTCAATAGCGTTTGAAGAGAGAGGGAAACAGAAATCATTGGAAAAAGTATTTGCTCTAAAACTGGAATCTATCGGACACTAAAGACTTGAACATAACTTTCCAACTGTGAAATGTAGTCCCGGACTCAAAACTAAATGAGTGACACGTTTTGCTAAAAATCTATTCAATTGGGAAAACTTCACGCCTTTCTTAAGTATTTGGAAATAACCAAAAGAATAAAAAGCAATAAAATTCTATCCTTTGTATGGATATTATGGATACGAAATCAATAATACAATATAATGTAGAAAATATAAGTAATAAAATACAATTCCTTAGTGTTGAGCTGTCACTGCAATTCTTCAAACTTTTCGTCGCTTTCATAAAATGTCAATAGAGTTGACAAAAGCATTGAATGTCAAATCAGTTTATTTCAATGTTTTTAATTTGACTTTTCAGCCATAAATTGATTGACTGAACAAAGAAATGAAAAACTAATTTGAAAACATAGGTTTGAATTCTAAGAAATCCAGTCTTACAGAAGATATGCAAACATTAGATCCCGAGTCAGGAATTTTTCGTTTTCTAACTTTAATATAAGTCAATAATAGGATGTAAAGCAACGAATATACGAACGACAAACACAAATATCATTTGCAATGAAAGTCAAAGTGAAAAGTTATCTATGATTTAGTCAAACATTAATAACTTTTATGCGTCACTTTTAAGGGCTTCTTTAGCCCGGGGCCAATCACTGGCGCAATGCAGTCTGGAAAAGTGCCATTTATTTGACTCATTGGCCCCACACTTATTCAGGCATTTGAACGCATTTGGAAGACCAGGTGCGCTAAAGGTCATACACTTAGCACTGCAGTGCCTCCAAATAACATCCACTTTTACACAAAACACTGTTTCCTATTTAGGTGTTAAACAAGTTCTCGATTTTTTTTCCAAATTTATATCTTAAGATCTGACCATCACTTAAAAAATAATCAATTCTTTCAATCAAATCAAAAATCGATTCAAATAATACATAATTTTCTTTATATGGAATTCTATTATATATTTAAGAAAAATAGTTTAAATTCCGGCTCTCAATAACAATGAATCAAATAAATGATTAATTAATAGTGTTTTTATTGTCTGTGAAATTCAATCTAAAAGTGAATGATTTCAATGATCCGAACAAATGAATATTTACGCTCTGAAACCATTTCTGCTACACTCAAGGCTGTCAGGCCTTCAACTTACAGAAATTTTCAGTTATTTTGTTTTGTTTGATTAGAGTCACTGACGAGAGTGGAAAGAGAGTGTGGAGAGAGAGAGAGAGAGAGAGAGAGAGAGAGAGAGAGAGAGAGAGAGAGAGAGAGAGAGATCGGCAAAGAAGAGACAAATAGTGAAGAGAATGAGAGCGTCTCTATGTATGCATTGATGCATTTGGTCCCGAGTGATAAGGGATTTGCTAAAAGAAGATTATAATGATTATAATAATGGCCACATAAGCACTAATGAGTTGCGCTATAATAAGAATGTTCTCCACTTTTACTACTGTCTAACAACAGAGCAGACCCTATAAAAGGTAATCCCAATCAATTAGAGATGAAATAAAGTCCTACCGAAACGTCATTTGTTCTCTTATTTACTTTCAAAGAATGAATATTCGATTCAATACTATATTTGACTAAAATTTTCAATTCATTGATATCTACAAAAACCAACAAAATTTAATTCTCTTCAAACGATAACTTAATTTTTAAACCACTTTTAAGTGAGAATAAGAATTAAATTACTTTGATTTCTAGTGAACAACACTTATAATAAGTCATTCATTCCTTATTTCAATTAATAAATAAATTATTCTTTAAAAGACATTCATTTTATAGATTCCTTTTTAACTAAAAGAAAAAATTCATTTTGAATATCAATTAATTTGCCCGAAGTTTAGTCGAGTTTAGTTTAGTTTAGTTTCGTTGAACATCACTTCGAGCAATACTTTAATTATTTTTTAAAAAATAGTGAAGAAATTATATGTTCGTAAAGGGGATGAAAGGATCAGCCCTTAAACAAACCAATATATGACTTACAGAATATTGAGTTGCATTTGTCTTCTGATCACTGCATTCCTCTTATTAACCAAAACGAACCACTTCTGCATAAGTCTCTCTTCTTCACTCTTAGCGCCACCTTTTGTGCAAAAAACAAATCAAAATATTTAAAATTCTCGTATAATAAGAGTTTTTTTTAAATTAAATTTAC
>JAQFZL010001574.1:0-10068 GCA_034695685.1 Galumna lanceata | reverse complement strand
TGAAATTTTGAAACAAAATAGAATACTTTGAAATTACATAAGCAAACCTTGATTTAGAATCTATATCATCGATAATTTATTAATAATATTGAATTTATTTCAGGGGGAACCAACAACAATTTGAAAAGTTTCAATCCGAGAAGCGAATCTCAACAATCACATGAATCACAAGAGTCAAGTTCAAGTTCGAGTTCAAGTTCAAGTTCAAGTTCTTCATCCAGTCAAAATTCAGGTTTTTCACAAAGTATGTGAAAGAGTCAAATATTTTTCTCGAATTTAAGGATAAAAACAGAAATCTATAAAAGTTCATATCAAATATAGAGATGAAGTTCTATATTTGTTGTGGAAAATTACATGTAACTTTTGAATGACTAGTTAAACCCTGATTAATTAATTGATAAAATTTATGAAAAATTCCCAATATATTAATTCTTTTAAAGTTTTGTGATTGAAAAGCAATGAAAATAAATTCATTCTTAGATTGAATTATTTAGATTTTGAAATATTGTATGACTGAATCATTAGTTCAATCTTTTGAATCTCAATAATTCAAACAATTATCTTCAAAATGAAAACGAGTTAATATTTTTACGAAATTCTACAGTAAGAGACCCTAGTATTTGTTTACTGTACAAATAAAATTTAATAAAAAAATTATGTGATAATTTGATTAATAAATTTTTTAGTAAAAAATACATTTAAATTTAATAAATATAATTATTTTGTTAATACTTTTATTATTAAGTCTTTGAAAAAATTGATTCAACTTCAAAACTATATTGAATTTAAATTAACCTTGTTAAAATTCTTGATCTCAGAGGGAGTATTTTGAAAATCAAAATATTATATTCCTCTTTATATTCATCCGTTTTAATTCAGGGGAAGGATATTTTGATATACCATTTTTTAACTTGTTCAAATAAAAATATTTATTTTCAATTACAAATTGTTAAAAAAAACTTAACTATTTTAATATTCATTTTAATTAAAGGTATTAAAGTTTTTTTTATAATTTTTAATCTTCAATCTATTTCATATTTTATAAAAATCGAATAAAATCTGAATATAAACTATAAAAATAATGAATCATGAAATTATTTTACAGATGAACTAGACAATTTATGGAAAAATAATATTAAATCAGAGAGTATGTCACCTGAACAAAAAGCAAGTTCTAGCTGGAAGAGTTCTTCAGGATATCAGCAAAATGGTATTAAAGATAATTATTTCCTTAATAAAATAGACTTACTTTTCTGATCCTTAATATAACTAAGAAGGAGAGCCATTGAAGCTAAAGCCTCAGAAATAAATGATCTTGATTGAAGATATCTTAAATTATAATTCCTATCTAGAATTTCAGCTGCGAATGACCATGGGTATTTCAATTATCATTATTTCAAAATCGAAAGTAAAACCTTAAAGATTAATGAAATCATTTACTTTGATTAATACATTTCTCATATAAATGAGATATATTTGAATGAAAAAAATAAGTAATACTAGAGTTCTTTTCATGTAAATAAAATTTAATATAAAAATGTTCAAATATAAAATTTATCATTCACCTTATTCATTCTAATATTAAATATAAGTCATTGATATGAGTAATATATTAATCATGGCTAAAAACTTCAAATATCTTTCAATCTTAAAATGCGATTTTGAGATGATAATAATTGAATTACTCGTGGTCATTTGCAGCTTAAATTCAAGATATGAATTCATTTTGAAGTTTTCTTTGATTGGATACCAAGATTATTCAATTCCAAAACTTTAGCTCCAATGGCTCTCTCACTAAAATGTTATCATATATATTAAAGCTCTTCGATCTCCGAAATGGTGTCAGTGTGTATTTTTTTCAAAACTTAGGGGGTTATCATTGTTTGAGGATATTATCAAAAAGGCTAAAAAGCGGACTTAAATTATATAAAAACACCGCTTTTTGATGTTTTAATTATTTTAAGGTGAAAAATATTAATTTTAAAATTGATATGTTCAAAAAAGTGAACATTTTGTTAAAAATATTTATTTTACGCTTCACTTTGCCTCGAGATAGTATAAACTTTTAAGCGCGATATGTCAAGGTGATATTTCGAGAATTTTGAGATCTCAGAGGAAAAAAGTATTCCTGAACACCCTCTTATTAGCCATCCCTGCTTAAAATGATATATTCACTTATTAAAATATCTTGAACTTTACTATTTGGTCTTAATTTATTGAAAAATTGAATTTTTTGAAAATTTTGAAAAACTGAGCCGGCGCAAAGGGCTAAAGGTGGAGTGGGTCGACTCACACGTCTCAAGGGATATTTTATAATAACCCTCTTAAACATCTCTGCTAGTATATTGTTTTAATTCTTCACCTTCTTCTCCCTCTCACATCAATTTCAACATTTCAAACATTACTAATGGCGAAAAAACACACACATCTTAAATAAAACTAAAAAAATTTTGTGCAGGTGGAATGAATAATTTTGGAAATAGTTTATTTGGCTCAAATAGGGAATCTAGTGAAGAATTTCCCAGTTCTATCAAGCGAAGATCATTTTCTTCTAGTCATAATATGGGCCAATCAAATAATTTAGAACCTGGTGAGTTGAAGAAATCAATTATGAAATTTTATTTATATATGAAATTGGTTTTCCAAAAACTTTAAATTAATCTTTTCTCAAATCAGTCTCTTTTTCTTTATTATATTTTATGGTCGAAAAATAATTTAATATAATTTTTTTAAATGAATGAAAATCAAACTAGGATTTGATAACCAAGATTTATTCAAAAACTCAGATTTTGAAAAAAAATTCAATGAACAGTTTAACAGAAAAGATGATAAAACACATAGAATAACATCAGGTTCACCAACTAATGAAAATGAACATGCTAATAAAATAAAACTGAATCATAATCAACCAAGTGATCAACAAACTCAAACTATATCGCATAGCACTGATTCCCAAACTAATGAAATGAAGGTTAAAGAAGGAGATCAAATCAAAACTATCTCACGTACTACTGGACAGGAAAAAGATCAAGCTGATCTTCAACAAGGTGATCAGACAAAAACTATATCACACACAACTGGACAGAACAATGATCAAGCTAAACTCCAACAAGGTGATCAAACCAAAACTATTTCACACACTACTCAAAATGAAAATGACGATGCTAAACTTAAACAAGGCGATAAGACAAATAGGGTAATAACCAATAATGAGAAAGAAATTAACGATGCTAAATTACAAAATAATGGAAAAGTTGAAAGTGCTATTACAAGCGGTAAAAAACCTAATGATCAGAATAATCAACATGAAATTCAACGATTCTACGTACCTAATTTAGAACTTGAAAAAACTTTGAAAGAAAAAGAGAATGAAATCTCTAGTTTAAAACAACAAGTTGAAAAAACTTCAAACCAGTATCAAAATGAAGTATCCAGTTTGAAGCAACAGTCTGAAAAAATCTTAAAAGACAAAGATAGGGAAGTATCTGATTTGAAACAACAATCTGAAAAAATCTTGAAAGACAAAGAAAGTGAAGTTTCTAATTTAAAACAACAAGTTGAAAAAACTTCGAATCAGTATCAAAATGAAGTATCCAGTTTGAAACAGTCTGAAAAAATCTTAAAAGACAAAGAAAGGGAAGTATCTGATTTGAAACAACAATCTGAAAAAATCTTGAAAGACAAAGAAAGTGAAGTATCTAATTTAAAACAGCAAGTTGAAAAAACTTCGAATCAGTATCAAAGTGAAGTAAACAGTTTGAAACAACAGTCTGAAAAAATCTTAAAAGACAAAGAAAGTGAAGTATCTAATTTAAAACAACAATCTGAAAAAATCTTAAAAGACAAAGAAAGGGAAGTATCTAATATAAAACAACAATCTGAAAAAATCTTAAAAGACAAAGAAAGTGAAGTATCTGATTTAAAACAACAATCTGAAAAAATCCTAAAAGATAAAGAAAGTGAAATATCCAGTTTAAAACAAAAATTTGAAAAAGTTTCAACACAACATAAAATTGAATTATCCAATTTGAAACAGCAATCAGAACAAGCTTCTAAACAGCATCAGACAGAATTATCCAATTTAAAACAGCAATCTGAACAAGCTTCGAAACAGCATAAAAATGAATTATCCATTTTGGAAGAACAATCAAAACAAACTTCGAACAAACTTATAAATGAACTATCCAATTTAAAACAGCAATCTGAACAAGCTTCGAAACAGCATAAAAATGAATTATCCGTTTTAGTGGAACAATCAAAACAAGCTTCAAACAAACTTATGAATGAATTATCCAATTTAAAAGAACAATCTGAAAAAGCTTCAAAACAGCATGAAAGTGAAGTATCTAGTTTGAAACAGAAATCTGCACAAACTTTAAAAGAAAATGAAGGTAAATTATTAAATTTGAAACAACAATATGAAAAAGCTACGAAAGAAAAAGAAAATCAACTATCAAATTTGAAACAGCAATCTGATCAATCTTTAAAGCAACAAGAAAGTGAATTATTCAAATTAAAACAACAAAATGATATTAATTCAAAACAATATCAAAGTGAAGTATCAAATTTGAAACAACAATCTGAACAAACAGCTAAACAGCAAGAAAGTGAATTATCCAATTTGAAAAAACAATATGATGAAGCTATAAAACAGCAAAAAAATGAAATATCTAGTTTGATACAAAAATTTGAACAAACTTTAAAAAGTAAAGAAAGTGAGATATCCAGTTTAAAAAAAGAATATGAAAAAGCTTTGATACAACAACAAACTGAATTATCTAGTTTAAAACAACAATCTGAAAAATCTTCAAAACACCAAAAAGATCAATTATCCGAATTGAAACAACAATATGAAAAAGCTTTGAAACAGCAAGAAAGTGAAATATCCAGTTTGAAATTACAATCTGCACAAACTATAAAAGAGAAAGAAAACAAAATACTTAGTTTGAAACAAGAGTTTGAACAAAATATTAAGGAAAAACAAAATCAATTGACCAGTCTTAAACAACAATCTGAAGAAGCTACAAAACGCTATGAAAGTGAAATATCTAAAACGAAACAACAGTCTGAAAAAACTTCTGAACAACAAAAAAATGAAATAGCAGTTTTGAAACAACAATCTGAACAATATAAAAATGAAGTTGCAGCTTTAAAACAACAATCTGAACAAATTTTGGAGCAACACAGAAGAGCAATATCCAATTTGAAACAACAATCTAAGAAAACTTCAGAACAACATACAGGTGAAGTATCAAGTTTAAAACAACAATCAGAACAAACTTTAAAAGATAAAGAAAGGGAATTAGCCAGTTTAAAACAACAATATGATAATATTTTGAAACAGCAAGAAAGCGATGTATCTAAATTAAAACAACAATTCGAACAAACTTGCAAACAGCATGAAAATGATATCTCCAGTTTGAAACAACAAGTTAAACAAACTTCCGATCAACATACAAATGAAGTAACAAATTTAAAACAACAATCAGAACAAACTTTAAAAGATAAAGAAAATGAGTTAGCCAGTTTAAAACAACAATATGAAAATATTTTGAAACAGCAAGAAAGTGGATTATCTAATTTAAAACAGCAATTCGAACAAACTATCAAACAGCAAGAAAGTGAAATTTCCAGTTTGAAACAACAATCTAAGCAAACTTTAGATCAACATACAAATGAAGTATCAAATTTAAAACAACAGTCAGAACAAACTTTAAAAGAAAAAGAAAGTGAATTAGCCAGTTTAAAACAACAATCTAAACAAACTTCAGATCAACAAACAAGTGAAGTATCAAGTTTAAAACAAAAATCAGATCAAAATTTGAAAGAAAAAGAAAAAGAATTAGCCAGTTTAAAGCAACAATATGAAAATATTTTGAAACAGCAAGAAAGTGAATTATCTAGTTTAAAACAACAATTCGAACAAACTTTCAAACAGCAAGAAAGTGAAATATCCAGTTTGAAACAACACTATGAAAAAGCTTTAAGACAGCAAGAAACTGATATTGCCCTTTTGAAACAACAATCTGAACAATCCTCTAAACAGCAAGAAAAACAAATATCCGAATTAAAAGAACAATATGAAAAAACTTTAAAACAACAACAAAACGAATTATCCAGTTTGAAACAACAATCTGAACATTTCTCAGAACAGCATCATAGTGAACAATCCAGTTCAAGCCATCAATCTGAACAAAATTCACGCAATCAAAAACTATTATCAGACGGTATTTCTTCTCTTTCAAAACAACAACAACAATTAAATTCAATGAGAAGTGAAATGAAACAGTCAAAATCATCCATGAGTTCATTCAAGAGTTCATCCAATAGTGATTTCAATTCGAAATTTAAATTTGGTAATTATTCAACAAATATTTTATTAGTTTAAAAAATTTTTTTTTTTGGAATTTTTCATAATTAAATTAAAAATAATTTGATTTTTTAGCCCATTAAAAGTTCATTTACCAATCACTATTGAATTTTAATACTCACAAAAATAACCATTTAAACTGTCTTTGAGCCTTACGATAAATTTAAATTTTTTAAATTAATCTAAGGGTGATTTAATAGTTTGAAATCATTTCATTGAAAGATTCATGAGGTTGCTTTAAATTTCATTGTTTTAAAAATGAAATTTAATTTCCGGATTAATTGAGCGTTAAAATTTTCAAATTTATAATCAGAATCTGCAAATAGTTGAGCAAAAAGTTAAGAATGATTAAGCGGAACTTGCTTGTTGAAAAAAAGTGAAAATTTTGATTTGCATTTTAAATTATACTAGATATTTTTCAAAGTTTTATTGAATGATCAATTTTTAATACATATTCATGAATTATTTGAAAAACATTTTCAATGATTAACGTTTTCGAAAAAAAATAATATCAAGTTTTTTAAACATATCTAAGACTTTATTGAATTTTTTATTTTATTCTAATTTTTAGAATCAAAATAAATGCAAAAACATAGTTTGTTCCATTTGAAAGCTTAATATTTTTATTATTCTTAACTATTTGCAGATTCTGCTTATAATTCTTTTTTTTACAAATAACCATCAAATTAATGAAATTAATTTTTAAGGTGAAGGTTTTGATTCACTAAACAATTTCGATTTTGGTCCTGGAAATTCACTTGGCATGAAATCACAGAGTTCACATCAAGAAAGTTCATCAAAACATGAAGAAAATTCTTCAAAGTTTCAATCATTTAATAAAGTATTGTTTTATATTAAAAGCTGAGATGGCTAAAAGGGGTATTCAGGAATACCTCTCTCCTTTGATATTATACCCCGTCTTGGCTCTTAGGGCCTGGACAAAATAGAAACAAAAAAATTCTGTGGTTCTCTACTCTTGGTAATAGAGGAAAAATCGTCAAAATATCCCCTTAAGTTCAAGATCTTTAGCCATTTCAGATTAAAAGTCATACTAAGAATAAATTTTTTAATTTTTTCTCTCAAAATTATCTAGATGGGTAAATTTGGAGGTAATTTAAACTAAAACATAGAAAACAATATAACGGAGATAAAGAACAAGATTTTCAAATTTCTTATTAAATTTTCTATTTTTTTGATAAAATAATAAATATAGGGGTTTTTTGATTCAATATCAAAAATATATTACATTTATAAATATTAATAAAAATATAGTTTATTTTAATCTTAACTACTAAAATTCAAGCAAGAACAAAAATAACAAAATTCTACATAAATAATGGGAACAATTGTTAAATATTATTTTACAGTTCATATAAGCTTGTTTATAGATTATTAAATGAAAATTAATAAAAATATAATACATATTTTTTAAATTATTTTAATGAGAGTTCTAGTCATTTAAATTTTGAAATTTTCCAATTAATTTTTCAAAATTTAACAATATATTGATTCAGCACCATGTTAATTTATAAATAAAATTCAAATATTGAACTTCATATACACTTAACTTTATACCATTTTCTAAATGAAAAACCAAGCACATTATCACCTTGGGTTTTTGTAACCAAAACAGAATGAAATGATGAAATTTGATAAAAATTGAAATAAAATTTAATTTATTCAATCAATTCATTTAAATAAAAAAATAAACCTGAATTTTCATTTGAATAATCTAGAATTTTCATTTTCATTATATTGAATCTTGTTTATTGGTTAAAATATACAATACAAAATATAATAAGGTTATTTTATAATTATTTTGTGTCTTTCATTAATATTAATATTTTTAAACAAAACTATTGTATTATTGAAGTTATAATTATTAGAACTTTTAATATTCAATAAAATTCTAAGTTTTTGCTTAATTTTTGATAAAATCATACTTGAATTGTCTATAATAGTTAGAAATGAAAGTCCACACCACATACCCATTAAGCCACCTAGATTACAGATGAATTTGATCAAATTCATTTCTTCCAAATGTTCTATTAAAACATCAGGAAACTATTGTGCTTGACAATTATTTTTGTCACAAATTCGCTACTATAATCTTTTTTACCAAAATTAGAAATGAACAAGCTATAATCACAATCATAAGGACACTTTTGCAAGCATTTGTTTAATATATTATCAAGATGCTTACAGTCAACGCCAAAACTTTTATTATTCAAAAAGGAAAGTTCCTTTCTCAAAAGAAAATTTGAGGGGAAAATCCCTGGAGATAAGCATCTCTTTCTCATTTTAGCTTGGTAACAATCAAATGTACAATCATATCTCATATAATAGTTACCAGACTTATTATAATCTAGATCATAATTTTTACAAAGATTATATTTCATAAAGCTATCATCATATCTTTTTGTTCGAATCTGTGAAAATTTAACAGGGATTTTTGTGAAAGGTTCAATATAAAGTATATGATCACCTTGCATAATTGGTAAAGTATTAGAGGAATGAATGGAAAATAAAAATCGATAATTTGAAATCCGTAATAAGTCTTCAACATTCAGTTTGAATGTTATCTCTGAGAACTTCAATGATATTTCTCGCCATTCCTTTTGAACAGAACTAAAATAAGTGAAACATTTTCGATGCCTTTGATAGTCATGTTTTTCTGGTATTATATAAATGGATTCTAATGGCTCTCCAATGAATTCAAATAAATTGTCCTTGCTCATTTTCTTGAATAGGTTTGACATCTTGTTGAATTTATCAGAATCTCTATCAACTTGTAAACTTACTTCAACTAATCTTTGTGTTTCATTCAAATGAACAGGTACAGTTGCCTCAAATAATTTGGAAATATTTCCATGCTCCATCCATAAATTGTTTTCAACATAGTTTACAATTTCTTTATGTACTTTTGACAATGAGTACACTTCTTTGCGATAATATTCTCCATTATTACGTGAAACAGAAATATTCCTGGAAATATCCTTGTAAAATTGGGAAATATTTGCATGTTTCTCTCCAAGATTTGATAGCTGATCCATCGATACCATGTAAAGATAACAGATAGTGAAAGCCGGTAACGTAACTTGGGGATTCTCGCCAACATATACACTGGTAAAGGTCTTACCATCGGTATATTGAGAAATGAGCAAGCCACTTTGATAAAATAGACCAAATGTACAGAATATAATTGAAAAATATTTAAAAACTAATTTTATGTTAATTTTATTCATTTTTTCAAAATTTCTTTTCAATATCAATTGTTATCACTTCTATTTATTGAAAAGAAAATTTCCTTAAATGAACTTTACCTTGTTTGTATTTATTCAAATAAATAAACATGTTAATATTTGATAAAAAAAAATATTCAAGTTTATTATAATAAAAGATAAGCAAATCATATCGTTAAGCAATATTTATTAAGCAAACAATAAATAATGAAAATTTTCAATTATTTTTATTATAAAAGTCTTATGACTCAATATATTCAATTAAACAATTTTTGTGATTAAAAAATTTTCTGAATTAAATGAATTAATTTTATATTTTATTCAATTATGAAAGAAAAATACAAAAAAAAAATGAAAAACCAAAAAGCACTTTATTAATAGTCAAATTTTAGGCTTTATTTGCAGAAATTTTTTAAATTTGTTTGATATCATAGATAACTAACAAAGAAAATTTTA